>PVJX010034820.1:0-18664 GCA_004027295.1 Dolichotis patagonum | reverse complement strand
CTGATGGCTTTTAATATTCTGTTCTTATATTGAATTTCTGGGATCTTGATTATTATGTGTCTGGGTGTAGCTCTGTTTGGGTTGTAGGTGGCTGGAGTTCTGTATGCTTCATACATCTGCATATCATTTCTTTTTTCTATGCTTGGGAAATTTTCCTTAATAATTTCTGTGAATAGCCTTTGTAATTCCTCTGTTTTGACTCCTGCTTCATCATTCACATGCTTTATTCTTAAGTTATAGATCCTCTTGTCGTCTTCCAGTTTTGTATATTTACTGCCTGCTCCCTTGTTATTTTTAAGAGATCTTCCCTTTCATGATCACACATTGCAAGCCTGTGTTCAATTTTTGATAATCTACCCTTGGTTTCTTTCAAGCAGTTTTGCCAGCTTTCTATGGAGTCTTTAGTTTCCTGATAATCTCTTTGAATCTGCTTCATGAATTCTAGTTTTTTTCTGAATTCTTCATTAAATTTTCCTCTCCATTTGTGTTCCTCCATTCTTCTGTCTGTGTCTTCTTGAGAGGTGCCCAGCCCTTCTTTTATTAATCTACTTATCTCTTGTTTAATTTGAATTAATATTTCAGTGTTGGTCCCATTTATGAGGTCCTGAAGATATCTCTTTATGTCCGCTAATGCTGTGTTTGATGTTGCATTTTTGCTGCCCTCAATCTCTTTTGTATTTACCTCTCCTGGATCAATCTTCTCAGGATTGAGGGCTGGGTTTTTTTTCTTATTTCTCCCTTTCGTCATGTTTTTGGTTCCTTCCATACAAGTGTACAGTGTAATTCCCAGCCCCTTTTCTTGTTGGTTAAGGCTCCTCTAGAGCGTGCAGGCTAGGAGCTTTTGCCCTCTTCAGTTGGCTATCAGAGATTAAAGTTCACACACAAGCAGTGTGTGCTAGCTCCTGCCCTCTGGGCCAGTCAACCTTTCCAGGCCTTCACTGCATCAGTGTGTGCCGATCTCAGGGAATTAATTTGTAGCGACTCACTGGGTCTCAGCCAGGGGCATGGCCCAGTCCAAGCAGATTCCACCAATCTGCTAGGCGAGGGGAGCAACCAACTGAAGCCACTTCCTTATGGAGTTAGGGCTCTCGTGCCCAAATACAACATGTCATCCAGTCAGTTGCCCCTTTCCCGTGGGAGGGTCTTATTCCCATTACTCACCACATGTTGATGCTGGTCCCCAAGAACTGCTGAGCTCCCCGACCTCCGACTGCAGCACTGCTGCGGTGCGAATTCACGGTACCTCTGGGTGGGTCACGTGCAGGGCCAGGTCCAGGCGAGCCGCATGCAGGGCTGTTCAGCTCCACGCTCAGGTGGCTCAAGCCAGTCGGTTCGGCATGGATAAGTTGGTCAGGTCTCTGGCAGGAATTCAGGTGGATCAAGGAGGGAGCCATGCTTGCTGATCTTAACTTCTCTAATGGTAGCCCCAGGACCTCATATTCGAGCAGTTTTTTGCACTTTATTTTCTTCCTGGGTTGTGAGAGTCCATCTCTCTCTGTTTGGGTCTCTCCAGAGTGTTCTATTCTGGCATTTGAGCTGTCTCTCTCAGAGAGGGTCCCTCTCCTGCTACCTACCAGCCCATCATCTTTGCCTTCCTCCTTCTCCCCACCTTCACCTTTTTTTTTTTTTCTCTACCCTCTAATTGTTTGCCTTTCCTAGTGGATTCCTTTTGTTGGGTTCATAGAGTTGTAATCATATTTCTCTCTTTTTAGAATGTCCTTCAGAATATTTTGGAGTGCTGGCTTACTGGTCATAAATTTCCTCAGATGGTCTTTGCCATGGAAGTATCTTATTTCTCCATCAATTTTGAAAGATAGTTTTGCTGGATATATCAGTCTGGGTTTAAAGTTGTTTTTCCTTTAGAACTTGGAGTATTTCACTCCTAGCTCTCCTTGACTTGAGAGTTTGAGCTTAGAAGTCAGCTGTAATTCTTTTTTTTTTTTTGTATGGGGGATCATACTTACAACCTCAAGCTTGCCAAGCAGGCTAAACCCCCAACCCAAGTCAGCTGTAATTTGGATAGGCTTTCCTTTAAAAGTGATTTGTTTCTTTTCCCTAACAGCTTTTAAAATTCTATTCTTGTGTTGAATTTCTGGAATCTTGACTATGATGTAAATTTTTTTTGATCATTGCTAATTTGGAGTTCTATATGACTCACATATTTGTATGTCAAATTCTTTTTCTCTACCAGGAACATTTTCTGTCATGATGTCTTTAATGTCATTTGTGGTATCTCCTGCTTGTTCATTAACTCCAAGTAATCTTAAGTTATTCATCTTTGTCTCATCTAGCAGCTGCTGGATTGATTTCTCATGTTCCTTTGTTAGTTTTGAGAAATCTTTCTTATCCTAGTTGCTAACTGCAAGCCTGTCTTCAGTATCTGAGATCCTGTCTTCAAATTGGCCTCATCTGCTTTGAATACTTTCAATGGAGTTTTTATTCTCCTGGATATCTGCTGGAATCTGCTTTATGGATTCCATTTGTTTCCTATGTTGAGCTTCCATAATTTGCTTAAGCTCATCTTTTTTTTTTGTCTGTGTTTGCTCTAACATCACTAAGCATGGAATGTATGTTGGTAATCTCTGTAGTTATTTGAGCGATTATTTCCAATTTCATTTTTTTTCCAGTGCCTCATTCAGTTTCTTTGTTATCACTTCAGAGAGCCTTGGTAGGAGGCTTTCAGATTTTCCAGCCTCATTGCACCCTGGGTTTGCCTTTTGTGAACTGGGTGTCTGAGACTGTGTCTTGTTTAAGTGTCTTCTCATATCTTTTTAACGGAATGCAAAACAGTTATATATACTATATAAGACCATAATATATCAATTCTGTCATCAAAGGTTAAGATTCAAAATGGATTAAAAAGAAATCAGAAAAGTGGGAAAAGAGAAAGAAATTACAAGTAGGCTGGAGGACAAAGATGGATCCCACCAACTTGAGGAAACTGATGCAGAAAACTGAGGCAAAAGAGAGCTGGGAGAGATAAAAGGTAGAACAGAACAAAACCACACCCACAAGGAGTTTAGGAACCACACTCACACTCAATAAAAAAATATAAAAGCAAGAAATAAAAAACAAACTGAATAAAACAAACAAACAAGGAAAGAAGAAAACAAAAACACAAAAATTTTTTAAAAAGTAGTTCACTTTCAGAATTGCCTCTGGATTCACTAGTAGACAGCCTGTGGAGACAGCATCCTGAATCACGCCACTGTATCCCCACAACCCAGGAGCTGCTTTATGATGGAGTAGCAGACAATCTTAGTAGGCCTGCCCCCAGACCAGACTCACTGGGCTCACCACAGTCCAAGCAATTTCCATGGGGCTGCACCCAGCAAGGAGCTGCTGGAGGAGGCCAGCAACAGTTCTGGTTGTGGGCTTATCCAGCCTGACTTCAAAATTGCTCCTGGGCAATCTCTCCCGCCCATGGAGAACTGAGTCCTCTACATTTACCACCAGCCAGTACGGTCCTCCACATCCACAGCTCCCTTCTGCCACTGAGTCTTTCTGCAGAGACCTCTGGGATTGCCAGAGGCCACTGTCACTGTGAGCACAGGTCCCCAGTCTCCAGCAGCTCCTTTCATGCAATGAGTCCTGCTCTGGGTGGAAGCACCACCAGCTACTGCCTTCTTCTTCATTGAAGTTTTTCTTTTTACTCTCTCTGTGGGCTTCAATTCAGACTTCAGAGTCTTCCTGGGTCCAAGGGACCCACTTCCTTCCTTCTTGTTTTCCTCACGATGGTATATTCCCATGTCTAGATGATGTCTCTCAGAGAGGCTATTTTCTCTGCTGATCACTACTCTGCCATTTTCCTGGAAGTCACATGGGCACTGGTTCACCCACCTTGTGCCCTAATTGTCTAGCCAGCTCCTATAGCTCCATGGTTGTGTAAGCTGTATACATTGTATGCCAGGTAGAGGTAGGCAGCTCTCCCAGTCCTCCTCCTTGGGCTAGGGCTTCCTCTATTTCCACTTTTTGACAAATGGCCAGCTTAACATGCAAAATCATGGAATTTCTCTGGGATTTTTCTTGAACATAAGGACGTATGCTTCTGAAGACTTTTCTGGAGAAGGCAGTGCTTGCCATGCCTCACAACATGAACTCGACAGTAGCCGGCAGTTGCTCAGGTTCCTCTTCTATCTTCTGCAGCTGGTCTACTTGCCAGACAAGGCCACCTGCCTTTTGATTTATGTATGCAGCAGAAGAGAGTGAAGAATATCCAAGCTACACGCCCCGTCATTTCATGGTGAGGGGGAAGAATTTGTCTTCTGCTTCCAAGGCTTGCAAGGCATCCCTGGGCTCCAAACAGACTGTTTTTCAGTCCTCCAGGGCCTTCCAAGCCACCAGAAAGGTGGCTATAGAAAGCCCTGGCAAGGCCAGAGGTTGCTTATCAGCCATTGCCAGAGCTTTCTCTTGCCTTCAGGTCCTGTTTCCACAGCCACCAGGGAACTACTCACCTCAACATCCCCCCAACTGTGCCGGTTGTTGGCCTGCTTGAGGAGCCCCAGGGAGATCTTCATGGGTAAGGTCCCCAGGTTAAATAACACATGTGCAAGATGTCAGTGACCATAGGCAGCATGCAGCAGAGCAAGAACACAAGAGCCACCTGTGTCTTTATTGTATAGGTCTTATACAGGTTGTTATCTCATATTTAGTCTTATATGCTAGCCACATTGGTACATGTATAGTTGTCCACTGCTAAATCATGGTTATATAACTATATTCCACTGTACACTTGTGCTAGACATCAGGGTCACATCCTCAGGTGTCTTTAGATATCCCTGAGCTTTGAAGCAATCTGAGTGGTTCCTCACATAAAAAGAAAGAAAGAGAAAGAAAGAAAGAAAGAAAGAAAGAAAGAAAGAAAGAAAGAAAGAAAGAAAGAAAGAAAGGAGGAAAGGAGGAAAGAAGGAAAGGAAGGAAGGAAGGAAGGAAGGAAAGAAAGAAAGAAAGAAAGAAAGAAAGAAAGAAAGAAAGAAAGAGTAAAACAGCAGGTCTGAGTTCTCCCAGAAATCATCAGGCTATTTTGGCCTACAGGATGTCACAAAAAGATGCTAAGAAGCCAGGTATCGTGATGCACCTCTGTCTTCCCAGCACTCTGAGAGGCTGAGTCAAGGGGATTGCAAGTGCAAGTCCAGATTAGGCAACGAAGTCACTCAGGATAAAAAATGAAAAGGGGCTGGAGATGTAAAGGCCCTTGGCTCAATCCCTAGTACCACACACACACACACACACACACACACACACGAGTGCAAAGTGCTAGATTAAGTGAATCACATACAATCATATTTGTTCTAGAGGCTTATTGGGATGAATCATCTCATAACAGTGATGGAGAAATTATAGGATGGGGAAGTTAACCTCACTACACTATATCGCTCCTGTATAAAATAATCATAACATGTACCTCATGGCTATTTTCCTTTAATAAAGATTTTATTTTGAAGTAATTTTTAGGCTTACAGAAAAGTTCAAAGACTTCTCATTGGCTGGTTCTTTCCACTGTTACATTTTACATCACTATGGTACAACTGTTGGAACTCTAGGTTTTGTGTAGATGAGCCCAGTTTGTTTTCTAGTAACAAAGAAACCGTATTGTATTCCCAGTCTTTTCCTATTACCAATGAACTAAAGATTATTTTTCTCAATTCAGAGAGCCATCACAAATAGGCAAAGTGCAACTCCCTTAATTTAGCAACCCTGAACTTTGAATGCCAGTAACTCTTAGCGTTTAGGGTTAGTGGTCTTCCTTACTGCCCTCTTGGTAGTTGGAGCCAGAAGCTTCTGGAAACTCTCTGGAACTCTTCTAGTAGCTTCAATCAGCAGCTGTCAGGCGCTCCCTGAAAGTCTTCCCAGCAGCTGGAGCTAGCAGCTCCTGAAAGCGCTCCATTCCTACTACCACTCTTCACTGTTCTTTGGCTACTAGCTGCCGTCAGTGTTAGCAGTTGCAGCTTTTGGCTGTTTTCAGTGTTACCAGCTCTTAATGCAACTAGCTCAGGTTACTCAAGATAGATATCATGAATAGATGAAAATAAAACCACCCATAAGAGGCTTTATTAGGACTTGTGTTGTAGTATAAGGGAAATCAGTAAATGGACAGATATGATAGAATATGGAAAAGGTTGCTTATACAGAAAACAAGGGTGGGCTCATGCATGTCCAGTGTCCTACTGGCTAATCATAGACTACTTATCTGGTCAGGGGTGGGGGAGATCTCGGAGACCAGATTGGGGTTAGCATTTGGGACAGCTAAAGTGGCTGCAGATGGGCAGAGTCATCCAGAGAGCTGTAGAGTGGAGTTATCTGGAATAGTCCCTATTCTGAAGCTGCTGCAGCCAAAGCAAAAATCTCCTGGGTCAGTTGTAGCTGTAAAAGATGAAACAAAAACAAATTTTAAAAAATCACCTCTTGATTAGCCCTGGGACCTTCTCTCCTGTCTCACTCTCATCTATGACAGCTCCTAGATCTTTCCTTATTTCCCATGACCTTCACTATCTTGAGGAGTATGGCCAGGCATCCGACAAAACATCCCCAGCATAAGTTTGTCTGGCATTTCTCTCTCTAGGATTAGCTCATAGGGTTTTATGAGGATTTAATGAGAGAATCCACAAAGCACTCAGGGCCCTGTTGGGAAGATATTTTCATTATCAATGTGCATTTTAAACACAGAGTTACAAAGCTGAGTCTCACGATTGTGAGCAGATATTCTGCAATCAGGAAATTGGGTCTCAGTTCTGCTATTCCCACTTTCCAGCTATAGACACATTTTTAACCTCTACATTTTCTTCAATTACAAGTAAGGATAATAACACTTTACAGCCAGGTGTAGTAGCACACACCTACAATTCCAGCATTATAGGAAACTGAAGCAGCCAGATCACAAGTTTGAGCCTCACCTGGACAATTTAGCAATTTAGTGAGCCTCCATCTCAAAATAAAACAATGAAAGGGCGGAGGACATTGCTCAGCGCAAAGGCCCTGGGCTCAATTCCTGCTGCTGATAACAACAATAATAATAGCACTTTTCTCACAAGGCTTGTGCAGATTTAACTGAAGCAAATACCACATTCCAGGTACCAAGGCAAGCAAGCTTCTTCTATTTTTACTAATAGTATTATTAATAATAGTGAGAAACCATCTCTCCTTCGTTCATCTTCGGGGCTGATCCAAATCTCCACATAGCCATTTCTCTGCAGTTATGCAGTCTGTGTAAGACTAACCAACATGTCTTGAGGTTGCTCAGTTCTAAATGTCATTGTGTATTAACTGAAGTAACTTTCAGCAGTGGCCCTCATGCAGGACTCTGTGCTTCCATGTCAGCCCCATACTGGGGTAGGACCAGCTGAAAAGTGGAGATGGCACCTGCTCAGGCTTGGCTGGGAAAAACACGACTCAAACAACAGTTAGAAGAACCATAGCCAAGGAAGGCAGAGCCTCCTGCTGACAATCTGGAGCCTGGACTCCATGGGGATTACCTCACCGTCTTCTGACCATTACCGTCAGATTTTGCATCAGGATCTCTTGTTCCTCACACACAGAAGATGACTCACAACTAAACCACGGTGTAGTTTAACTCCAACCCTGGCATGAGCTCCTAAAATTATGCAATTAGAATGAAGTGTCTGAGTAAATGATTTAACAAAGTGGATCAAAGGGATATTTTTTAAAAAGCAAGGAGAAAGAGTGAAACAATAAACCTGGGAAGAAAAAAGGAAATTGAAATCAGCACCCTCCTTCCTCCCACCTGCTGCTGTCTCATTCCTACAGTGCCTTTTTGTCTAATCTGATTTGTCTTACTTACATGATAATCTCACTAAGCCAGAAGGGTGATGCCTCGATTTCACCCTGATTTAAATATAACAGGAACAATCTCACTGAACTCAGTTACATTTAAGAGTCTTCTTCGCCTCCTGATACTTTATCCATTCATGAACTGCTGTTTTGGACACTTGTTATATACTATAAATTTGATGATTTTTAAAATCTGCCCAGATTTCTAATTAGGTAGCAGGTGTTATTCATCTATTTAGCACATACTGAGTGCACATCTTGGCCCCAGCACTGTTCAGATGCATGGGACACCTCCAAAAACAAAGCCACCAGAAACAAAGCCACCAAAAACAAAGCCTGTTCTTACGTGCTTATACCTTAGTGGAGAAAACTTACTGTGCAGCAGAAAATGCTTCCCTCCACCCCATCCCAGCCACTATACTTCAGTTTGTTAATTTCCCAGGTAATAGTTCTTGTTCCAGATCAGTAACTCCTGTCTCTTAGAAACAGCTGGTCACTGTGATGCACATTGTATAACCAATCCTCAATTGACAAGCCATTCTGCCTCTGTACTTGCTTACTTATCCAGTATAAGCCCTAGAGCACCAGAGATCAGGGCCTGATATTTTGGGAGTGATCCAAATCAGTGCCCATCAACGTAAATAAATTTGCCTCCAAATCCTGAGTGTCATTTTGGTGTTTCTGCTTGCCATTTGCAACCATACTGAGAACCATAACAACCAAGCTTATCATGCAGTTTGCTGGTGATGAGTACTGTGCAAAGAGAATGACAGAGGGAGTTGAGAGTATAGGGCTGGAGGGTGAAGTCTTAATCCTCCCCACCTCCAGTGGAAAATTACTGTGGAGGAAAAGTACTGCCCTGTCTCTAATTCTTCCCAGGCCTAGATCGATTGTCTTCTAGTTTGGTCTAACCATCCAGATCCTTTCCTAGGTCCCTTTCAAAACGGGGGCAGGGTCAAATGCTGTTAAGCACTCCTTCTATGGAACCAAAGTGTCTGAATTGATTCCCAGCTCAGTGGAGTGCTTCTCTGTGTGATCTAGGGCTAGTTAATTTCTGCTTGCTTTGGATTCCCCTTCTATAAAATGTATGCACTTCACAGGGTTGTACATAGGATTGAATGTTTTAATAAGGTGCTTAGAGAAGAGCCTGCCACCAAGTAAGGACCAGATGTAAGCTTTGAAAAAGAAAATGTGGTCCCGGTGTGGTGAGTAGGGAAGTTTATAAGTTAGAGAATTTTCCCAGAAGAATTGAAAACATCATACCATAGTGATATATATGTACCTGTGTTTATAGCAGCACAATTTGTAATAGCCAGATCTTGGAAACAACCTAAGTGCCCATCAACTGAGGAATGGATAAAAAAGTTGTGGCATTTTTATATGATGTAGTACTACTCAGCTATAAAGAATGATCACATTGAGATATTTATAAATAAATGGACACAACTTGGGACCATACTCATAAGTGAAATAAACCAAACTCACATGTGTAAATACCGTATAGTCTCCCTAGTATGAGAGTTGGTAAGAGTATATAAGATTTTATGGTAATCATGATATCCCATTTTATTGCTCTGAAGACTTTTAATGTTTTCATTCATCAGTTGGAATGGTTTTAATCTGTTTTGTTTGACTTTATTATGTGTGATGGTATGAACAACTGTTTTGAAGAAAACAAAACATTATGGCAGCCATTGCTGATTTAATATTGTCTTGCTTAGGAGTCCTACCGTGCTTCTACTCTGCTATTACTATCAGTTCTATCATGTTGTGTCTTATTGGGATTTTAATATATGTGATAGTATAAACAAATTTTTTTATTGAAAATGAGATATTACAGTAGCCATTGATCATTCTCTGTTATTCAATTCAGAATGTCCTGTAATTCTTTCATTCTCTTGAATGGTTTTATACTATTGTGTTATATTTGATATTATTGTATTTGAAACTATGCTCAACTATAGCAGAGAAAGAGATATTTTGATAGCTACTGTTAATGTCCAGTTGTCTTATTGTAAAGTGCTATTTTGCTTATGTTGTTCTGTTCTGATCTGCTTTGTTCTGCCCTCTTTTGTTTTAATCTCTTTAAAATAATAAAAGAGAATTTCAGTTTCTCAGAAAATGACTGCAGCATGGAGTGCAAGACCTTCTTCTATCCCTCAACATCCCAAAACCAGATATATGGAAATTCCTGTTCAAAGCCTGGAGATGTTAAAACAATGAGCAAGAATGGCTCTTCTTCTTTTTTTCCAGTTTTTTGAGGAAAAGAGCTTGTGCATTGAGCTATACCCTTGGCCTTTTGTATTTTTTATCTTAAGGAGGGGTCTACCTAAACTGAGAAATTGCCTAGTGTTGAGCTGAAACTCACAACTGTCCTGCTCCCAGAGTGCTGGAATTACAGATTTATCTTCTGATATTTTAAAAAGAAAAAAAAGGTGTTTTTTAAAATGACACTTCATAAAGAAAAAAAGCTTAGGTCACAGTTTTTAGAGGAACAAGAGTATAGCACTAGCATCAGCTTCTGCTTAACTTTAATCATATCATGAAACCAAAAACACAAGCACAGCTCCCTGAAGCAGTCATAATTTGACCTATCTTTAGACCATCAATTTCTGATGTTAGTTGGCTTATGTTTTGTTACTTCTAAAAATCATACTGCACACTCTAATTTCATAAAATAAAACACATAAAAAATGAGCAAAATATTGAAGAGGGATGCAATAGGTCAAACCATTTTAGGTTGAAAAAATATTCATAATTTGACCTATTATTAGGAACTTTCACAAACCAAGTGTCCTATAATGGGAAATATTGAAGAAAAAATTAAGGGGGTAGTGGTGGTAATGTGTTAGTTGGCTTCCTGTAGCTGTGACAAAATACCTGAGATGAACAATTTATAGAGCGGAAAGGCTTGTTTCAGCTCATGATTTCAGAGGTTTCAGTCAACAACAGATTGATTTTGTTGCTTTCGGACCTGTGGGCATGCAGCACCTCATGAAAGAAGCGTGTTGTGCAGGAAACCTGCATGCTTCATGGTGGATGGGAAACAAAAAGAAAGAAAGATACTAGGATCCCAGTACTCTCTTCAAGTACATGTGTCTGAAGACCTAGCTTTCCACTACTAGGCCCTGACTCCTAAAGGTTCCACCACCCTTCCATAGTGCCACAAGCAGCAATCAAGCCTTTACCATATGGGCCTTTAGGAGACATTTAAAAATCTGAGCCATAAAGGAGGGCTAAAGAATAAACCCAAATACTAACAAACAGACTCAGTGGATCTAGGCAACCCTTTTGCAGTAACTTATTTACTGTTCCTTGAGTCTCAAGGACCACTCCAGTAGTAAATTATTAAGCTTAGTGTAAGGTCTAAGATTTAGGTAAAAGAAAAAGAAAAGGAGCATTATTTAAAGTTGAAGGTCAAACATATTTAGTGCATTTCTGTAATGTGGACATCTTCTTGGTTCTTCATCACAATAACAAGAACACAGACTTGGACAGATAAAGCAGAAGCAGTGGTTTCTTTTATATTGTTCCTGCACTCTCACACAGGTGCCACTGTACCTCTGCCCTGGGGTGGTATCATGGTTTATGTCAGTGGCCCCCAGGCCTCATGTATTTGCATTGTACATTTGTGACTGGTTCATTGTCTAGTGCTTGGATTGATGGTGTCAGTGCTACACCCTCTTAGGGGGTGGAGCCAGGATGTGATGTAATGGCAGGAAGAAGGTGTATCTCTCTCTTGCCAGTTTCCGCTTGCTGTTTGCAGCTGCCATGAGCTGCGGCCCACCATGCCACCCTGCCTTGGAGCCAACTGAGTATGGACTGAAACCTCCAAACACTGTAAGAAATAAACCTTTCCTTTCCCAACTTTGGGCATCAGGTATTTTGTCTCAGCGACTAGTGAAAAGTTACTAAGACAGGTGGGAAGCAGCTCTTCATTTAGGGACAATCAAGAGCATCCAAAATCTCAGGCTCGGTTAGGTAGCACCTGCTTAGCCTTGCTTGAGGCCCCACATTAACATTGTATCCACATTTCAATATCTGGATCTCTGCTCTGCTTTCTATGCACTATGACTGACCTAGTTCTCTCCCTGCCCCACACACACACACACACACACACACACACACACACAGTGTTAGGCATTCCTGACTGGTATCCTGGTAGTCTAAATATTATATATTCTCCAAAGATTAATAAACTTGCAAATAGCAGAGGATTGTAATAGTAGTATGTCCAGTAAACTAGGAATTTATTCAAGGAGATTGAGGCAACAGAAAATTTTTAAAGGCAAATAAGAAGAATTGCATGAAATATTTTGATACAATAATCCTTGGCCACAAGGACTATTTGATCAAGGGTGTTGAAGGTTCAGTGATAAGGATGGCATTGTTGAAAGTTTAAACAGAAAGTTACTGGGCAGCTATCCATGCAGATGTATTTGTGTATGTAAGTTTACAGTGGCCTTCATGCAAGATTGTGGTTCTGGCAACAGCTTTTGTGAATAATTCTTGTAATCAGGCACGCATGCCTAATACCTCCTCCTTTAAGACTTTTCAGCTTTATTTACTATATTTGTTAGAACTGGACACAAGTAACTCTATTTTTAATCTTACAACTTTCATACTTTTTGAGTCCAGTCTGCCTATACCTGGTACAAATGTCCCAGAATCTCTACCACTGTCTCTCTACCCCATGACTTCCTCTTACCCAGGATCGCTAACTAAGACTCAGGCATCTTCAGCCTCCATCTCTTATTTAAACCCCAAATGACACACTCTACATTTGTACAGACTTTCTCAACTGTATTTTTTTTCAGCCTCTCCTGCTCTGGCTGATTCCACTATTTAAGAAGCTCCCGTCCTGTCCTGAGACCTGAACACAGCTACAGAAAAGAGAAAGAAATTGTGGTCTAGGCATTTAAAGTTCCATTGTGATCTATAGTTTCAGCGCTTCTCATGAGCCATCATAAAGTTTGACTAAGTAAATGCATCTGGGTTCTACCTAAATCTGAATTATGAGACATAAAAGAGAGGTAGAGACATTCCAGACAGAGGGAGCCACCACGTGAAGCCCAGATGCCAGCATCCACACTGTTTATAGGAGCCTGGGCACCTATGCTGGGCCAAGGAAATGGTCTATGGCTGTGGATACCAAGGTCCTGGAATTCAAAGTCTTCCCAGAAGGGCACCAGCACCAGCGGCTGTTCAGCCACTTTTCACCTCACTCTCTTCTCAGCTGAACTCAGACATTCTAGATTAGACTGTGGAAGGTGCTAATTAAAATCACTGAAATGAGCTAATTCTCATTTACTTTTAGTTTTCAAGCATCACTGCAACAACACGTTTTATTAATTACATGTCAGATTAGCTTGGCTCTTACTTTTAATTTACAGTGATTCTGAACTCCATTTGTGAGTCTCCTCAGCAAACTATTTATGTAGCAAGATGATATAGTTTGAGTAATTGGTTATAAATATCATGAGTCTTGAGTGTTACTACTCCATCCTCTTGTCTGTCTACTTACAAATTTTAGACAATTCTTTACATAATGAAAGTTCCCATAAAACGCAGACTGATTCTTCTTTAGTATACATATCTAATTCATCTGCTTGTTATCTGCCTTTTTCTTGAGGGACAATTTACCTGGTTTTCACGATACATTATCTTGCTTTTCCTATGTATATACCTTCAAATCTAACAAGGGGAAAAGAAGTGATTGCCAGGAGAAAACCAAGATACTTGATTATTTTCTAATACAGATCACACATCTGGTAGCTTTTTCACCATTATCCCTAGAGATTAATGTGCAAAAGGTCATTCCACACTTCCCAAATAGTTTCCTGTTTTTTCTTTTTTATGCTTTCTGATGTATAATTGTGTTACTGCAGAATAATAATTCATTTCTGACTTAACTCATTGAAGTCTGGGGGTTCTTGTCAACAATACATAGAATGAAACACTTTGAACTGCCAGCTTTTAGGCTCAATGGGTTATGTCAACACTGGCATACATGGAGTTGGTGTGCTTTTATGAATGTGATTAGATTTGCAGAATAAACTATATTCCATTGGGACATGAAGTTAAACAATGAACAATAAATTGGAAATAATAATTATAGGTCACATTCACAGGCCGAGATTAGTATCATGTTTGAAGGACTTATTTATACATTCAATAAGACCTTTTTAGTCATTCAATAAATATTCAGTGAGCACTGTTGCATATTAAATTGAGTCCCCCCAAATTTACATGCCAAAACCTCAACTTCTGATATTTCAGAATGTGATTTTTTTTGTGTGTGATTTTTTTTTTTTGATACAAAGTCTCACTGTGTATTCTAGGCTGGGTTTGAACTCACTATGCAGCCCAGTCTGGCTTTGAATTTGTGGTCATCCTCCAGTCTCAGTCTTCTGAGCACTAGAAGTACAGCTATGCAACACCATGCCCAGCAGACTGTGACTTTCTGTAAGATAGTTTTTCTGTGTTTGTTTGTTTTTGTTTGCTTTCAAGGCCTCAGGCCTGCCAGGCAAACACTGTAGCAGGGAGACAGCATCATTGCACAAGTAAACAGGTAAAGTGAGTTCATTAAGTGGGACTTAAACCAATATGATTGGCGTCTTTATAACAAGATAAATTTGAACACAGAGAATACTAAAGAGACAATACTAAAGAGACAAATGGGAAGATGGAATGGACAGATCCTTCCCTCGAGCCTTCAGAAAGAACCAACCCTATCAGTACCTTGATTTGGGACTCTCAGTCTCTAGAACTGTGAGACAATGAAGTTCTGCGGGTTAAGTCCCCAGCCCATGTACTTTTATGGCAATCCTGGCAAATTAATGCAAGCAGCCATGTGCAGCAATGGCAGACACTATCATAGGTGCTGGGTAAATGGTGGTGAACAAAACTTCCCAGGTCTGCCTTCTTGGGACTTATATTCTAGCTTGAGAAACAATAACTTGGAACATAAAAATATACAGAAACGTCAAATCATGATATGTATTAAAAGGAAATGTAAATAAACCAAGTTAAGGAGGAAGAGAGTGATGGTGTATGTCACTTAAATTAAGGGGAGGTCATCAAGGAAAGCTTCTAGGTAGGTTATATTTGAGCAATGATCTGAATGAAGTGAAGAAGAAAACTAAGTGGCTATCCAGGGAAAGAGCATCCTAACAGAAGGAGCAAGTCCAAAGCCTTGAGGCAGGCACGCGCTCGACATATTCAAGGAGAAGCAAGAAGGTTAATGTGTCCAGAGCCCAGCAAGAGAAGGGAAGGAGTAAAGAACAATGAAGTCAGAGAGAGATCCAGGGTCAGATGCCATAGGGCCAGATGCTCTAAGGACTTTGGGTCTATTCTAAGTGCAATGGGAGCAGTCAGAGGGTATTGAGGAGAGGAGCAATCTGCTCTGACTACTTTTTAAAACTCAGGCTGGTTGCTGTGTGAAAAATACATGTTTGTGAGGCAAAAATGGAAGCAGGAATACAAGTTACATAGTAAGAATTTTGCATAATAATCTAAGGGAAAAGCTATGGTGGCTGATTTGACAACAGAAGAGAGAATAACAAATAGTAGATCCTGGATCAGTTTTCTAGTTAAAACCTGCATGACCAGAGACTGTATAAAACAGGGAGACAGATCTTTTGTAAAACAGAAGGGGAACAAAGGATGCAGGGAAAGGGGAAGGAGAGGAGGGAAAAGGGATGGGGAAAACCAAATAGGATGTGCTATGTGCATGTACCAACTCCCAGTGTGATCATTATGTACCAAACACATGTACTAATAAAAATAAATTAAAAAAAAAAAGAAATGTAAGAAAAACAATCAGGGATGACTTCAAGGATTTTGTCCTGAAAAACTATGTTAATCATAATGACATTTGTCAAGATAGAAAGACTAAAGGAGGAACTACTTTTGGAGGGAAAATTAAGAGCTCTATTTTAGGCATGTTGATTACAATGCATCTATAGAATGTCCCAGAGGAGTTTAGGAGAGAGTATGAGTTAGAGATGTGAACTGGAGAGTTTTTAGACTACAAATAGTATGTAAAGCCAAGCCCCACCCTCACCCCAACACCGGAGTGACTATAGAGATGAAATATTTGAAACCTGAACCTTGAGGGCCTGCACAATAGAGAATTTAAAAATGGGAGCTCCAATAAAGGGGCCCAAGAGTGAGTGGCCTCTAAAAACAGAGGACTGAGGTATTCCGAATCAAAGTCAAGTATGGCAGTGGTCCAAAGAGTGAGTTGCCAGGTGTGTGTGATGGGGCGAAACGTGCTGGAACCCCAGCATTTTGGAGAACAACGCAGGAGGATTACAAATTTGAGCCCAGCCTAGGAAGCTTAGTAATGCTGAGAGGATCTATCTCAAAAAGAAAAATTAAATTAAATAAAAAAGATTGGGAATGTAGCTCAGTGGGAAAACCCTGGGTTCAAGATAAACTCCATCAATGGCTGCTGATGGGTTGAGTATGATGTGGACGACCGAGAAGTCACTGGTGACTTTTTTGGTAAAGTGAAGAGATGATCACCTTATCGGTATGAGTTCCAGAGAGTGGTGGTGAGGAAGGCGAGACAGAAACTCTCCTTGTCATGCTTTCAAGAAATTTGAAAGAATTTCAAGGAATCACCTTTTCAAGGAATTATACAAGGTAGAAGGAGAAAAAGATCTGAAAAATTGGTTACTAGGGAGAATATTTGTTTCTTAAACTGAAAGATATTGTGTTGATGTCATATTCCCAGGTTTTATGTTGAAGGAAGGAAAAGGGAAATTTATGACGTAGGAGACCGAATTGTTACAAAAGTTGGTGGGAGTGAGAATGATGCACAAACCAAGACCTGGTCTTGTTCACATTCTAGAATTTCCATTCACTGTGAACAGAGAAGAAAGCATATATGGAAACATGAAGAAAAGTGGGGAGAATGAAAGTTTGATAGACTCAGTGAAACAGGAAACAAGAGCACGAGCAGCGGATGAGAAGAGCAAAGGGCATGCTGAGGACTTGAGGCCCATAGACAAGCTGTGAAACAGTCCTCTGTGAGCAATGTAACAGGCTTGTTGGGTGAACAGGTGGCTTTCTTGAAGCATGAGATCCCAAATTTAAAGCAAAACTAGTGGGTATAGTTGTATGTTTTTCTTTACTGGATGCTCAGATTCAAGCATAAGAGTAGGGAACAAATTAGTTTTAGAGTTAAGGTCTGAACTGTGTCTTCCCAAAGTTCATGTGTTGAAGCCCTAACTCCCAATGTGTGTTTAGAAATAGATCCTAAAAGGAGGTAACAGAGGTTACATGGATCAGAAGGGACCTTAATCTTATAGGACTAGTGTGGGAGAAGACAAGATGGCGGACTGGTAGGTAGCAGGAGAGAGACCCTCTCTGAGAGAAGCAGCTCAAATGCCAGAATAAAACACCCTGGAGAGACCCAAACAGAGAGAAATGGACTCTCACAACCCACGAAGAAACTAAAGTGCAAAAAAAAACCACTCGAATATGAGGTCCTGGGGCTACTATTAGTGAAGATAAGATCAGCGAGCATGGCACCCTCCTCGAACCACCTGAATTCCTGCCCGACCTGAACAAGCGATCCGCGCCAAAGTGACTGGCTTGAGCAGCTGGAGCGTGGAGCTGAACAGCCCTGCCTGCAGCTTGCCGGGACCAGCTCTGCACACGACCCACCGAGAGGTACCGTGAATTCCCACTGCAGCCACGCGGAAGTCGGAGGTCAGGGAGCCCAGCAGTTCTCGGGGACGCAGTGAGTGATGGGAATAAAACCCTCCCACAGGAAAGGGGAAACCGACTGGACGACATGTTGGATTTGGGCAGCACAGCTCTAACTCCATAAGGAAGTGGCTTCATCTGGTTACTCCCTACGCCGAGCAGATTGGTGGAATCTGCTTGGACTAGGCCACGCCCCTGGCGGGGACCCAGTTACTTCCCGGAGATCAGTGCACACTGACACAGTGAAGGCCTGCAAAGGTTGACTGGCCCAGAAGGGAGGAGCTAGCGCACACTGCCCTAGGGTGAACTCTAATCTCTGATAACCTATTGAAGAGGGCTAAAGCTCCTAGCCTGCACCCTCTAGAGAAGCCTTAACCAACAATAAAAAGGGTCTGGGAATTACACTGTACCCTTGTATTGAAGGAACCAAAAACATGATGAAAGGGAGAAATAAGAAAACACTGCCAGCCCCCAACCCTGAGAATATTGATCCAGGAGAGGTAAATACAAAAGAGATTGAGGGCAGCAAAAATGCAACATCAAACACAGCATTAGCAGACATAAAGAGATATCTTCAGGACCTCGTAAATGGGACCAACACTGAAATATTAATTCAAATTAAACAAGAGATAAGTAGATTAATAAAAGAAGGGCTGGGCACCTCTCAAGAAGAATGGAGGAACACAAATGGAGAGGAAAATTTAATGAAGAATTCAGAAAAAACCTAGAATTCATGAAGCAGATTCAAAGAGATTATCAGGAAACTAAAGACTCCATAGAAAGCTGGCAAAACTGCTTGAAAGAAACCAATGATAGACTATCAAAAATTGAACACAGGCTTGTAACGTGTGATCATGAAAGGGAAGATCTCTTAAAAATAACAAGGGAGCAGGCAGTAAATATACAAAACTGGAAGATGACAAGAGGATCTATAACTGAAGAATAAAGCATGTGAATGATGAAGCAGGAGTCAAAACAGAGGAATTACAAAGGCTATTCACAGAAATTATTAAGGAAAATTTCCCAAGCATAGAAAAAAGAAATGATATGCAGAGGTATGAAGCATACAGAACTCCAGCCACCTACAACCCAAACAGAGCTACACCCAGACACATAATAATCAAGATCCCAGAAATTCAATATAAGAACAGAATATTAA
>PVJX010034819.1:0-18625 GCA_004027295.1 Dolichotis patagonum | reverse complement strand
AATAGAGCTGATATTCATTTAAGCATCAATCTCTGTTTTTGTAATAAATGAGATGCATGTGAAGAATTCAAACAGGTAGATATGAAACATTTAGAGGTTCCCTATATGTAAAAGATATGTTTTTAACTTTTTAATTTTTTGTGTATTTTAATAGGGTCTTACTAAGTTGTTCACATTGGACTTGAACTCTCAAATCCCCTACCTTAGCCCTCAAGTGCTGAGAATACAGATGTGTGCATTATGCCCTGCTGAGATGTCCCTTTCTTATTTCTTTTCTTTTTCTTCCCCTTTTTTCCTTTTCAGTGCTGCAGCTTGAACCCAAGACCTTGTGCATACTAGGCAAATGCTCTGCTGCTGAGCTGCAGCCCTAGCCCCCTTTTCTTATTTGTATGAACTACCTCTGAGATTCTGTTCTTTCTTTCAGATGACAAGCCAGAGGGAAACCCAGATAAGGAACCAGAAGGTTCAGAAACAAAGCCAGTCACAGACATCCCCAAATTCCTAAACATCCTGGGCACAGAGATCATTGAGAGTGCAGTTGAATTCATCCTTCGCTCCATGACTAGGGGATCGTAAACACTGAGACAAACCTTGCTTTTTGTTTATTCCCTGTTAATAATGACCATATTGTGTCAAAATAATTAAAAAGAAAATTTATATCACAGATCAATGCATTATTGTTCACTGGAAATATAGTTCTTCATATATTTTTCCTCACTTAGGACCAAATATGGAAGATGAGGAGCCCTGGACCAGCGAATAGAAAGCCAGTTTCTGGTCTTGACTCAGGTGCTGCTTTGCAAATGGTAGTGCTGTGTTCCTTAGTGATGGATATTTTGAGCCTTGAGTTTATTTTGTAGCTTGAATAGTTCAGAATGCGGGGACAGAGGCAGCAGATAACCTCTCCTTAAAGAATTTCTCAGCCTGTTAGTTTTGATCATGGTGGATCACCTTGTGAATAATTATCCATCTCAGTCTTCCCAATGTTTTCAGCCTACTTCTAAGACTGTTGCCCTCATTCCTAACTCAACTGATTTCAGCCTACACAGCTTTTATTTTACATCACTACTTCACCCTCCTGATATCAATCCCTCTACCTTCGCATCTCCAAGACAAAATTCCCTCTCCTGAACTCCAATGTACTTTCCATCTCTGCTTCTCTGTGCTACTGCTCTTGAGTCCCATCCTGCGTAGATGCCTAACTGGAGTTTGACAAAATGTGGTCTATTGTCCAGCTGCTACTGGATCCACTGCAGTTTATTTTTAAAAATATTAGATTCTTATATTTCATGTTGCATTTATATGATGGAAAGGCTAAAGGCATGCTTTTGATTTTTAAAGAAGCATTCCAGGTAATTCTGATATAAAAGTCATCCGTAATCAGATATTCTGGGATGCATACTTAGGCATTAGACTTCCACAGAGCTTTCAGATTTTCATTGATATTTTACTTCAATATGAATTCTTGAATTTTCAAGTAGAAAATGCTCATGGCTTCTATTAGGTTCTCAAACATAATGAGCATGTAAACAACCATTTCTCTGTAATGTAATCTCTGATTTGTTTAAGTCAACGTATTTGGCTGGGCAATGTCCTATATATTGTCTTTCTCCACAAATTGCTAAAATACATAGCTGTTTCCCTTTTACTGGTGTATTTCCTATTGTATTTCCTTTTATTCTCCAAGGTAGGTGTCCACAGCTGCTGGGAGACATAGTGGTACAGGTATATAGACTGTGAGGAACCAGGTTACAAAGCACAAAGTAAGCATGGGTGAGTGAACAAAATTTCATCTGTACTAATAGTCATTCTCCATAACTTGCATTACCCCTGAGCCCCACCTCCAGTCAGATTAACCATAGTGTTAGATTCTCATGGGAGCATGAATCCTACCATGACATATGCTTGCCAGAGATCTAGTTTGTGTTCTCCGTATGGGAATCTAGTGCCTGGTGATCTGAGGTGCAGCTGAGGTGGTGATGCTAATACTGGGAGAGGCTTCACACAGAGATTCACATTAGCAGAGAGGTTTGTCTGCAGAGACCATAATAAATTAATTCCTCACACACATATCAAAATCCCATTAATTAATGGCAAGTAAAAATTAAACCACATATTGTGACTGACTTTAAAGCAACAAGTGAGTTAGTCTACTTCCATTTTGTAGCTGTGTTTAGTGGTAGAATATAAACCAGAATATGACACAGCCTGCCTATTATTCAATTTACTACTTCCATCTATACCTCTTTCTCACACTGAATGCTTGTCTCATGCAGAGTCTTGGTGAATCTTTAAGTTAACTCTAGCCAAAATCAGTAAAAAAGAAAAACCACTGGAGAGTTTTCCATGGAGTATAATGCCAACTTTCTCATAAAAATGCATTGTTGTAAGTCTATAATACCTACATTTATTCTTTAAAATATTTCTGTTGATGAATTGTTAATTTTAATTTTCTGTTTTATTATATTAAGCCATAAGTACTTGACAGGAAAAAAAATCACAAAAACAAAGTATTGTGTTTTTAAATTTATTGAGCATTTATAGAAAAATATCAACATTTTCAGCATCACAGGTTTTTGTTGTACAAAATCTAAAAACAAACAACAGAAATAAATTCCTATATGAACCACAATGAAAATAGCCATAGAACTGTACAATGAAAATAATCTTTACTTCAATTATTGCACCTAAGGCAGTCTTCACATATGACAACAGCATGTACCGTACACACATTATCATTTCACTGAGAGCACGTGTGCTTTGCTGTCCTGAACTTTTTGTAAATCATACATGACATGTCACTGGTCTTGCCATTTTGACAGGAGGTTCTTATTATATTATATACCAGGTAGTCAATAGTAGCATAAAATATCAATAAAATATAGTATTAAGTTCTTAATATATATTGTGCACTTAAGAATAAATATCAACATTTTCACATCAGTTGTGTACTTATGCATTTAGGAATAAACATCAACATTTTCATGTCAGCTATGTACAAAATGTAGAAGATAACATCAGAAATAAATTCCTATATAAACTGCAATGAAAATATCAGTAGAATTCTACAACAAAACAATTTTTGCTTCAGTGGTCACACCCAAGGTGGTCTTCACATATGACAATTGCAGGTTCCATGTATACATCTTGCTTACATGGAGAGCACATGGGCTTGGATTTCCTTTCCTGTGTGACAGGCCATTCTTGTCACCTCTCCTGTTTTCCTCCTTTGTCAGGAGCTTCTTAATATATTGCACAATGTACATTTAGCAGGAAAATGATATCAATAAGATAAGATATCAAATATGTAATGAATGTTTAGAATATACATCAGCATTTTCACATCAGCTGTCTACTTCCCTATAAAACCTAAAACATAACATCAGAAATGAAAACCTATGGCAACAACAATCTAAATGCAAACATCTACCACATAAATAAATTTTGCTCCAATTGTCACAGCTAAGGAAGTCTTTACACACGACTACATGTTCCAAGCACAAGTATCACTTACAATAATGACACATATATATTGTTTTCCTTCAGTTTTTGGTAAGGCACATTTGAAATCTGTTTTATTTTCCTGATGTCCTAGTAGGTCTTTGTGGTGCTGCACCTGCCTGTTCATCTGTCAGGTCATCTGTCAGTGTGCTCCACAACTTTTTGGTATAGGTCTCTGGGCAGAATCATTTTGTTCTTCTTCTACTATAAATGACATCTTATGAATTTCAGCCCCAATCCCCTAGGAAAATTTCTCTATGGTATTTTGCACTGTTGTTTTCTTTGTAGACTACCAAACTATTTATACCACACATGTTTAGGAGCAATTAGAATGCAAGTATTGTCCAATTCCTTGTTTATAATGACATCAAAACTCATCCACATCTACTCCAGCTTTGGTTTTGTTATAAAAAATTGCCTTCTCAAGGTTCAGTTTTGTGGAGGTTTGAACTGAGTACAAACTTAGTATAAAAGAGCTGTATGTAAGTTAGCAAGTAATGACTTCTCAGTATTTTTTGTTCTTTTCTTTTTTTTTTCTTTTTCCCCTTGGATTCTTGTATTGTTGCTACCCCTTTTTCTATTATGTTAGTTTTGTTTTGTTTTTAAATAAAATTTTTAAAAAAGAGCTGAGTCTCTCTTCCTTTCACTTAAAATATAGCTTAAAGCTACAATGACCACAAAATACTACAAAATGTTCCTCAATAGTCATGCATTCAGGTAGTGTGTAAACTGCTCATCCTTTTGAAACAAAACTCTCAAACAATGAATGGATAGTAACCAGATTATCAGTTCTTTTTCTTTCTAAAAAGATTGTTTTGTCAACAAATCTCAGGCAGTTTTGAAGGAAACTAAATGTTATTCTACAAACCTTAATCCCACAACTATAAGTCTTTTACATTTATAACTCTTTTAACATTCCTGCTATTACTGCACAAAAGCCCTGATAAATATGGGAGACCTATGAATGTTTTCAGTTCAGCTAGCAAGGTGCCATAATAAACATGTTTTTGAGTATAGCTATTGTTGCATACAGAATGTTTTAATTCTATATCATAATTTCTGTATTTCATAACATATTCTAGCATCTTGTCTGTTACAAAAAATTTCCACCATTGAATGACAGTGCTGGCATTCTGTCCAATAGGTTGAATCTGCCCAAGATCTTCACTATATTTCCAGATACATTTCTAATGTTGAATCATTCCATTTGGTTATGTTTTTATTTTGTACCATTTCAGCTAGTCAGATATGTACTAACATTACTGTTTTCTTTGTCTCTGAATCAGGAAGGTCTTCATTCCTTGTGTCTGTATCAGTTGATCATTGTTCCATTTCACTGTCACAGAAACTTTGACTCACATCGTTAATGTCACCATCCATGCACAAGTCATCTGATGATTCATTTTTGACCTCCTTAAAAACTTGAAAATCTGTTTTTTCATATGCCATTGTACAGAATTGGGCTACTTCTATGAGAAAAATTGAAAGAAAATTTTTTTAAAAAGCAAATCCTTGCTGGGTGTGGTGGCACATACCTGTAATCCCAGCATTTGGGAGGCTGAGGCAGGAAGATTGTTGCCAGTTCAAGACCAGCCTGAGCTACAAAGTGAGCTCAAGACAAGCCTAAACTGCATAGCAAGATGCTGTCTCAAAAAGACAAAAGACAAAAAATAATAATAATAATACGTTATGTGCACATCTGCTGCTGCTTTGGAGCTTCCTTGCATACCTTGCTGTTTATCTGCCAAGTGAATGAATTCACAAATGGGTTCTGCTACACCCACACCCAGCTGCTGTTAGTCACACCCACCTTCTATTATAGGAAAGTACATACTCACTTAAAAGAAGAATGACGCGGGTGTATTTTATTCCCCCATGCTCAGGTAAACATACTCAAAACTGTTAAGTGGAGCACTGTATGAGGAAAAATTCTGGTTTGCCAGTTTTGCACAGATGTAAACACCTTACCAGTTTGTTGTACAAGGTAATGTAATCCCAGGATGCAGCTACTGAGCTACACAGCCAACTACAATTATGCGAAGTAAATATTTACACTAGAAAAGTATGGGATGATTTGTCCTATCCCAATGTTAAAAAGAGGAAAAGATCCAATGATGAGACTGCAGAAAACTCAATGACTGCAAAAAAAGTTGCATATAAAATAAAATACTAAGATTCCTTCTTAAATTACAGATAATTCATATTCTCCAAGATCACTTTGTATGTTATGTGGCAACTAGCTATTCAATGAAGCCATAAAAGCTTCAAAACTTCTTTGCCACTTGGAGACTAAACTCTGTGTTTAAAGACCAGCCTTTGGAGTTTTTCAAAAGAAAAAAATGTGAACACAAAATACATGAGAAATTATTAAAGGACATCATTTCATCAAATGTATCTGCACTGAGAGCATCACTCTTAGTGTTTAACCACATTGCTGAAGCTAAGAAGACTTTTACTACAGGTGAAGAGTTGATCCTGCCTGCTGCTGTGAGTATTTGATGTTAACTTTTAGGAGAGGCTGTATTTCAAAACTTAGCATATGTCCCTCTTTTGACTAATACCATAACTAGATGAATTGATGAAATAACAATTGTTAGGATTAACCCATCACCATTGTATAAAATTCAGACTGGTGAACCTATTGATGTTGAAAAGAAGGTAATAATGCTTGTTTTTGTGAGATGCATTCATCAGAATGATGTACATGAAGTTATGTATATTTCTGTTGCCAGTCAACATGATAGTCATTTGAGTATTTGAACGATTGCATACCAGAAAAACTGTGGAGGTCATTGTGTGTCAGTAGGAGCATGGATAGAGTGGCTGCCATAACTGGACAGCTTTTTGGTTCCACTGTTTGGGTCAAAGGAGTCTCATGTGAATGTGAATCTGTATGTGCTATCCATAGTGAAACGCTTGTTAGATGAAACATTTAATAACATTTTGCTGGATATAATTAAATTTATCAGCCACATTCCAGGACATGTTCTTAACCCATGTCTGTTCATGTAGCTCTAAGAGGAGATTGATACAGAGCACACATGTCTTCATTTAACCTCCGAAGTGAGACAGCTTTCTAAAGGTATAACACTTGCCAGAGCCTTTGCATTATGAGAGCCACACCAGAAATTTTAGAAAAATAGTCACCACCTGCAGAACATGTCACTGATATAAAATGGGCCAAAAATCTTGCTTACTTATGGGGCCTATTCAATCTGCTCAATGAAGCCATCCTATCATTTCAAAGAGTATGACAACTGTGTGCAAGTCAAGAGATAAAGTGGACACATTCAAAAGAGAAACGAAATTATGAGGATGATGGATGAACGTTGAAATTGCTAACCTGCTTCAAACATTTGTAAAGATTTTGAAAGAGATTGTGAGCTGTCCCCACACCTTCTTTCTTCTTGCTTGATCATGGATCTCAGTTTTCAAAAGAGTATGAACATTATTTCCCAACTGAGAATAAGCCAGGTGAATTGACTTTGTCTTTGCTGGAACAATATCAAATGTTTAAGATCACAAATGATGATGGTCTTAAAAGTAAGTTTGAGGCACTTCAAATCTCCATATATTCTGGAGTAAGTCAAGATGGAGTACTTTGAGATAACTACAAAAGCACTGAAAAGCCTGTTCATCTTTTCAATATCCTGCCTTTGTGAAGGAGAGTTTTCTGCTATGATAGAAACCAAAAAGAGATTATGGAGAAGACTAGATATGTGCAGCACACTTTGGGTTTTACTGTCCATTGCCAACTGGAGGGGACTGTCTAATTGCAAAGCAACAAGTTCAGGGGCTCCCACTGATTCTGCATTATGATCAGCTGTATAATTACTTCATTATTTATTGCAATGTAATGATAATAGAAAAAAATGCACAGCAAGTGTAATGTGCTTGACTCATTTGAAAATCATCTCTCTCCCTACTTGGTATATGGAAAAATTGTTTCTATGAAACCAGTGCCTGGGGCCAAAAAGACCAGGATCTAGGAAATTTACAGACACATTTCCACTGCATTAGCCCTGAAATTTAACTATCTGACCTGGTAAGAAATTATTTCCATCTCTAGGCTCAGAAGTGGTATCTTATTGTCCATCATTTCCCTTTCATTGTTTTCTGAAGGAATGGTTTCATTCTGTTTCTGGAATTTATTACCATTTTGGGCCACCTGCCTTGCTCTCCTTTCTGCCTGAAATTTTTTTTTTAAGACTAATGCTTGGTCTTTCAACTCATTTCAAAGTACTTTCCCAGAAATCTATCCTAGGACTCTCTTAGTATAACTCTCTCCTGCCATTTCCCACTTTCCCTCTTTATAATGTCATTGGAACACTGGTTACTACCTGAAATGAGTTATTTCTAAGCATGTAGATAAATCATGTAGCTAAATGAAAATACATAGCTAGAGCTGTTGATTCAATGAACTAGCACAGTATCTGGCCCACAGTGCCAGGCGCTCAGTGCGTAATTCTTAAATAAGGAAAAAGAGCTTAGGTAAAGCCCATCTACCTCAGTTTGGCAGAATCTGAAACATCTCTGGCAACAGTAAAGTGAAATATTAGCTAAAAATAGTAATAACAGCAAAAATGAAAAATAGGAAAAGAGATTTAGAGATGGAGAGATGGAGATAAGTGGAAAGGAGAAAGGGATGAAGGAAAGAAAGAAAGAAAGAAAGAAAGAAAGAAAGAAAGAAAGAAAGAAAGAAATTGTATCATGCATATACACTTAATCCCCAAGATGATTTCAAACATCAAGTACTTCAAACATGTACTAGTAGGAAAAATGAATGAAGTATGATGGTTGGTAATAAATGGGAATTTTGTTTTTTTTTAATTTCAATATACAGTATATGATCCTTTAGTACAGTGCCAGGTACACAATAAACACTAGTTATACTTTTGGGATATTGAACAGACCAGGTTGCTTCCTCTACTTGCTTTCTGCATGACTTTGGAGCTATGCAGACTGCAGTCCATTCACTCACAAAAGCAGATTTTCTTAACATCCTCACCCTTTTGGGGGAGTGGGTACTGGGATTGAACTCACAGCATTGCACTTTCCAGGACCCTTTGGCATTTTTGTATTTCCCCTCTCCTCAGGTTTCATGGCATCTTTTTGTGGCTCTCCCCATATTCTTCGCCATTCTTTATCATATCTTTTATTTTACTTTTTATCATGCACCTGCTCCTTAATTGTCTTCACTCCTCAAGCCTCCAAATTTGCCTGATTTTTCACAGTGCAGCTTGCACATTGGGAGCATTCCACATAATTAGTGAGTTTCACATTCAGATCTCTATTTTACACTTCTTCTCTGAGCTCCATATTCAAGTGACTAACTGTTGCAAAATCTCATCTAGTTCTCCACCAAGACCTTGAATTCATGTCTAATACCAAGCCCATCATCTGAGTCAAAAATCCTGCTTCTTAGAAAATCATGTCTCCATTCACTCAGTATCCAGAAACCTCAGTTTTCCTGGGTTCTTGCTGCCAATTGTTGGCTTTACCAAAATGCTGAATATTCTGCTCTAAGTTCCTATTCTTTTTTACAACAACACTGACTAGTTAATATAATTGAACCCTTCATTATCTCTTTCCTGAATACTTTTTACTGGATTTTCCAATTAGTTTTACTCTTTTCTCTCACTTCTCACTCCAACCCATTCTCTACCTACTACCAAAGCATTTTATCAAAACTGAAAATTTACTCCTGTTACTGCTGTGTTTGAAACCCTTTTGTGAATTTCCATTGCTTATGAACCAGAGTAAATGCATCAGGCAAATGGTACATCTCTTTCCTTGACGCTGATATGTTTTCCAGTAACATCTCTTATCCATGTAAGCAATATCCAGTGTCTGGTGGCCTGGTGACAGGCAATTTTGTTTTCAGGGAAGATTATGTTTCTATGAGCCACAGATAGGGTTTTTTCTTTTTTCTTTTTTTTGAGCTGGGGATCAAACTCACTGCCTCGCGTTTGCCAAGCAGGCACTTATGCCACTGACATAAATCCCTAGCCCAACCACAGATAGTTTCACATATGTTTTTATCTACTCTGCCAGCGATGACTACCCCCTAATTCTGACACTAGTCTGCTTACATTTAAAGTCTAAGTGATTTTCTGGAGTCTAATATAAAAGCAAGATCTGTGAAGAAGTTACTCTACAATTACAAAATTTGTTTTTTATATTCTAGTATTTGTAATTTTTTTAGGAATTTTCATAACAGTATTATTCTCATATATTTCAAATTATTTTGTTTGCTTTCTTTATTAGATCTATAATCTCTTCACAAATCATACATTGGTCGCCTTTTGCCATCTACCTTGATACTCAGTCTTTAAGCGACAGTGGATAGGGTACAGTGTGGGCATTCCATGATAAGTCTGGAGATCTAAGTTTTAAAGTTCACTTTGTGATGTATTAGCAATGTGATTTGAAAGCGTAGTTTGATCTTTTTGAGGGTCAGAGTTTTTTCACATGTAAAAAGATACAATTAATACTTTTTCTACAAATATTTACTAACTCATATGTCAGGTATCATTGTAGGTGCTGGGATATGTTAATTAACAAATATACTAGAATATCTGTATTTATGGAATTTATGTCTAGAGAGACATCTAACCAATCAACTTGTTGGAAAATCTGGAGATAACTATGCACAAATTGCTTGTCAACTATGAACTAGTATGAGAATCTTAGATCGTATTTCTTTCTGAAGTAGGAAAAGCTGAAGATGAAAAATTTAGCTCACTTGTTACAAGACACTTTAGTAAATATGAAAACAGACCAGCTCAGTCTAAATCATAGCTCACTATTCTCTCTCTACCTCTTTCTTTCTCTCATTTTCTTTTTAGGGATATTTAGGGAATTTAATGGTAATCTATTAACAGTCATCAAAAGTGACCTGGTCAGGCAATTTTTTAAATGTATAATTTACAAGTAAAATAATCATATATTGTATTGAATACAAAGGGTCCTGTCTTATTCTTTTTAAGGATTTGGGGCACTTGTTTACCTACAAGCAGAAAAAGTGTGCTTATTTATTTTCTTGTGGTTTTCTTATTGTAGTATCATATATATATATAAATTATATATATTCTAACATTATATGTGTATCTTATTATACCATTATTTATAATAGAACTGAATATATATGTATTATAAACTTGTATAACAAGTTTTTCTTAGAAGAAGAAGAAGAAAATTTGTGGGGTGACTTCAATAAACAGGGTGAAATGACCCAGTTTTCATCACTATCTTGCAGAGAATTTGCTGCTGGTGAGCTTTCTGACACTACCACAAACACCAAGATAATCAACTTATATAAAGAAAATGTTTGGGCCAGGTATGGTAGCCCACTCCTGTAGTCCCAGCACTCCAGAGGCTGAAGCAGAAGGATCTTCGAGTCCAAGGCCAGCCTGGGCTATGTCGTGAGTTCAAGGCCAGCCTGAATTACATAGTGAGATCCTGTCTCAAAATAAAATAATAAAATAAAATTTTTATTCTGACTGACAGTTTTGGAGGTTCCAGTCCATGGTTGGTTGGCCCCACATTTTGAAGTCTATGATATAAGGACACCCATGGCAGGGCAGAGCCATTCACCTAGGGGAAACTGATCTTCACTATCAATCTGTATAGCTTGACATACCTGTGGGAGATTAGTAAAGCACCTTCAGTGTCCCTACTTTGTTCTAAAAAGCGGACAAGGCTTTAGCAGTTTATCTGGTCCTGGTTCCTTCCCTTTGGGGTTTTCCTCTGCTCCCTGCTTCTCAGGTGCCCTGTTCTGAGCAGCTTTGCTCCAGCACACCCTTCTGCCCTGGGTTTCAGCTGTGAAGACACTCAAACCATGGGTGAAACTAGGAGCCAAAATAAACCATCTCCTCCTTTAAGATGTGGACGTCAGGTATTTTGTCCCTGATTAACAGGTATCCCAAGACCAGGAAGTAAAAGCAGGAAAAGGAACAGACCAAGCTCTCATGATTCCCTTGGACGTCATGCCTGCCTTTAATTCCCTAAAACCTCTCTCACCAGATTCCTCTTCATAGAGTTTCCGCCACCTCCCAGTGTGGGAACCGAGACTTCGACACGCAGGCCTGTGGGCAGTTTTCAGATGCAAACTACAACACTTGCTTTGTACAAGTCCAGCCTATGAAATGGGAGAGAGTACCCACTACAAATCTGAGGACCCACACTGCCATGTAGTTCCTCGGTAAAGGAATGAAATTTGATGAACTTCATGAAAGGAGAGAAGATTGTCAATTTTTCTATCACGATAGTCAGATTGACACGGAAACAGTAGTTTCAGGACTCCCAAATAACTGATTTTTCTTTTCTGAGTTTTTTTCATAAGAATGGATATTGCAATAGAAAAGCAAAAATGATGGAGGCAGAAAAGTAATGCCAGCAGCCGTCACAAAAAGTACCTACTTTGTTCTAAACAGTATTCGCTAAGTAATACTTAACCTAATGCATAGTCCCCATGAAAATAAACATTTTTGTTTTACTTTGTTTTGTACTAAAGACTTAACCAGGATCTCTACACTGAGCTATGTTGCTAGCCCTTTAAAAAAAATTTTTTTTTCTGAGACAGTGTAGCTAAGTCACTAAATTACCCAAGTTGGGCCAAAAGGTGAGATTCTTTTCTGTAGCCTCTATGAATCCTAGAATTATAGGCAAGGCATTGCTACTACCAAATTTCATAAAGAAACAAAGTCTCAATTAGATGTGTTAGTATAGCTCAATAAACAAAGAGAGCAGGATTCAGGGCTCAATTAGTCTGGTTGCAGACTTCGTGTTCTATCTGTAAACCATAGTGTTACTAGAGGATGGAGCAGGATAGTCCAGTGAGAGGCAGGAGAGAGTAATGATTAAACTATGTGATCTCATACTTTCCCCAAGATGTACACTGAAATCAGACACTACCCCTTTGATTGGATGAGTTTCCTTGTATGAATCTTTAGGAAGTGTGACCTTCCCCGGCTTTTGTTTGTTATGTATTCTAGAAATGTCTCCTTGCCCTAAGGTTCCATTTCATAACTCAGGTATGAGTACTGTAAGCTCAGAAACTTCTATCATATTACCTCAGAACTTAACCTACAAGTCTCTAAGTGTCCTGTAAATGTCTAACGATGGAAATAAGGCTTGGCTGTTGGAATCAAGATAAGTCCCACCCACCTCCTCTGAACTGTCACCCAAAGCTCCCTAATCTAAAAATATTCATTATGCTCTCACATGTACATTCCTATCTGTAAGAGAAGAGACTTCCTCTTACTGCACTTAACACTGCCTGTATTGAGGCTGCTTGTACACATCTCTGACCACTGATACCCACACCCCAAGTCCCTGAGGTGCCACCCCAGAGGTATGCTCTATGAAGCAGCTCAACAAGCAAGACAACCCACAGGAATTAAAAGAGGGGAAGACCTAGACAGTATGTCGTTTCAGTCTCTGACTTGGCCACTTAAAGGCTGGGTAACCATAGATAAATCACTTCACAACTCTGAACCACACTTCCCTATTTGTAAATTTGAAAAACATGAGAAACTTAATTTTTCCAGATCATAATGTGAAGTTTTTTTAACTACACATAAATCCTGAGATTTCTTAACCAACCTTAGACACCTTAGAGGGAAATGGCTCAATGTGGCATGTGAAAAAATGATACGATAAAAGTAAATTTGACTAAAAAGCATACAGTGAGATCAGTGTGTGTGTGTGTGTGTATAATATGATCAAAGGTATCTTTTTAAATGCTAAGGCTGAACACTTAATAGATAGAGACAAAAGTTGGATTTGTACTATTGTCTTATCTAGTCAAAAGTAAATCATCACTAGAGAATTAAGTGATTGACAGAAATTCCTGTTTCTCCAGGCTGAAAAGTTTAACTTTGTTTCTTTTTGTTGTTGTATTTTTTTATACCTAGCACACTTATTTATTTTTTATTTCTTGTTATTAAATGGTTGCATTGTTCAGTGATTACATTCCTTGTGTAGATGTGACGCACGTATGTCAGACATCTCAATTCTTTTTTCAACCCCTTTTCCTCCTGCTACTTCCATGTTAGTTTGCAGTACCTCTTAGAACACTCCAACCCATAACTGTGGAGGAAAGTGGTAAAAATACATTCAAAACCATTTTAGTAATACCTACGGGAAAAAGTCAAGGAAACTGAACCCTTAGAAGCCAGGGTGAGCATTGTGAAAGCTTGTAAATAAAAAAAATAGAACTGTGTGTGATTATGCACACAATCTCAGATGACAAGTAGACACACAGTATCCAGAAAAGTAACAAGGATCTAATCCTTAGATATCTGATGAATCTGAGATCCTCTCAATTTCTGCAAACCACATGGGCATAATGTGCAATAGACTGAGAACTTTGAGCAACAAAATTTCATCTGCTATTGTCCAACATTGCTCAAACCATGAGTTTCAAATTGCACTTCTCTGAACATTGAATCATTTGGCAAATGTAAGAATAAATTGCTTTTTCTGCATAAAAACTGTGATAAACCTCACCAGGTTATTAAGATTTAAAGAAAATAAGTTAAGAGCACTTTATGAGTTCTTAATTTCTATACAATTTATTGGATTCAAATGCTTTTATGGATATACTAGACTGAGTTAGAACTTTACAAGGTGAGATCTATTAGGTAGAATGAACAGAAAATTATGATGTAGATAATGATCTAAACTGTACGAAGTTGAACTTATTCATGCATGACTTATTATCTCCTCTGTATAATTTTATGCAAAAATTTTAGTTTAGAATTTAGAACTAGAAAAATAATATGCCCCTTCCATAAGGTTTGCTTCCTCTTTTCTAATCATAAGATTTGTGTGATTTGGCCTGTTCATTTTCTTTTTTTTTTAAATTTTATTTTAAAGAGAATAAAACAAAAGAGGGAAGTACAGAGCAGATCAGAACAGGACAACATAGGCAACACAGTACTTTACATTAAGACAACCGGATATTAACTGGAGCTATCACAATATCTCTCTGCTATAGTTGAGCATAGTTTCAAATACAATAATATCAAACATAACAAAATAGTATAAAGTCATTCAAAGAGTGAAAGAATTATAGGGCTTTCTGAACCGAATAACAGAAAATGATCAATGGGTACTATATCTCATTTTCGATAGAAAAATTTTGTTTAAACTATCACACATATTCAAATCCCAATAAGACACAATGTGATAGATAGAACCAATGGTAGTAGAAGAATAGAAGCATGGTAGGACTTCTAAGAAGGACGATTTTAAATCAGCAATAGCTGTCATAATGTTTTGTTTTCTTCAAAACAGCTGTTCATATCATCACACATGATATAGTCAAACAAAACAGAATAAAACCATTCCAACTGATGATTGAAAACATTGAAAGGCTTCAAAGCTATGAGATGGGGACTCATGATTACCATAAAATCTTATATGCTCTTATCAACTCTCATACTAGCGAGACTATACGGTATTTACACTTGTGAGTTTGGTTTATTTTGCTTAAGAGAATGGTCTCAAGTCATGTCCATTTATTTAAAAATATCTCAATGTGATCATTCTTTATAGCTGAGTAGTACTCCATTGTATAAAAATGTCACAACTTTTTATTCATTCCTCAGTTGATGGGCACTTAGATTGTTTCCAGGATCTGGCTATTACAAATTGTGCTGCTATAAACATGGGTGCACATATATCACTGTGGTATGATGTTTTCAGTTCTTCTGGGAATATGCCCAGAAGTGGAATAGCTGGGTCAAATGGTACTTCCAAACCGAGCTTTTTGAGGTTTGTTCATTTTCAGAAATGAACACTGATTCAGAAATTCACAGTGAAACTGAAGCTTTAGTGTATCCTGCTGTTAAATATATGTGTACTCTCTCTTCATCTTTGTTTCTGATGCTTCCCTTACATACTTGGAATTTTGTTTTTGTTATTATTTACTTATTTCCTCAAATATGTACCATAATTTAATTTGTTATGAATCTTTTCAATTTTAAAATGCAAAAGCACAAATATTTTAAAGAAAATGTTAGGCGGTCTTCATTGACTTTTTAAGTCTTAATCCCACTGCAGATGGTAATTGTTTCCCTCTCTCTGGCTCCTGTTTCTGAGGACACACCTGTTTGGCTCCTGGACAATGCATGGGCAGCTAAATCTTGTTTTTCCAGTTCTGCTGCACAAGTTGTCCAGGACCAAGTCCTTGAGGCAGTTCTCAGCAAGTTGTCAGGACTGAATTTACCCAAATCTAATTCATTTTCACCTGGGCTTTGCATCTAATAAAACAGAATAAATAAGTCCTCTTTGAGCTCATAGAGACTTGTTGGCAGCACTAATTTTTTCTGGGTATGTTTAAATTTTTTTAATGATGCAAAAGATGTTGTATATATGATGTATAGTGTCTATAATGATATAATATATAGTGTTATAGGTATACAAATAAAATTAGCCAGTATAATCAAAGAATGGTTTAAAGTGAGAAAGGTAAAACACAGGTGAGATAGCCAGTTCAAAGTCACCGAGCTGGGAGGTGACAGAAAGGTATTCTGAGTTTCTAACTAAAGAGTAACAAACAGCACTTTATTTCAAAACCCATCATTCACTTCAATGCGAAGGCATGGCCCAAGCATATCCTGGCAAAAAAACTACAGCTGACATAGCAGAACATGTCTGCATTATCCTTTAGACTTCACTCATAGACTTCTTCGTAGGAATATCCATATAGGTGACCTGCCTTTTTCTTTTCCAAACAACTGCATAGCACAGTCTACCCCAAACTGCTGTTTACTAGAGAGGTCTGATATATGTGCATACTGACCCCTATTGCAGATAAGCAGGAAAAAAAAAACCCATAGGCTCTGAACTCCTACAAACACGTAACGTTGCAAAGCTTTATTCACTTTTTATAAAGTTGTTCAAAAAATATTGCTATTCCTCAGTCATTGTTATTCTTAGAGAATAGCAGAATATCTGCGATGGAGGAATGAATCCTTGCAAATTTTAGTGCTCTCTTTCATACCACCGCCTCATAATACAGAGGTGGATCTTTGGATTCACTGCCGTGACTCCTACTCACTGGAAAAAATTGTCCCTGAGTTATTTAATTTACACAGAAAGACAAGACTAAACTCAAAGAGCAGAGTTACTACAAAGCAGCATTCTAGAACATGCCTATGTGTTTCTGCCAGTGAGTTCTCAAGAGCTACCTTAGATCTTGTCCTTCCCAAGTACTCCGATTTTAGAAGCACCTCTATTGTATTTCCAATAATTTTTTGTCTTTTATATTCTTGTTTTTACTTGACCACTATAGATTTGGACACAATGCGTAGAATTTTTAATAATATGGACTGGATAAGCCAAGAGTGAATACGTACTAACTATTGGAAAGTGCATGTTGCATTCTACAATAAGTTCAGACAACCTTCACCCTGCATTTTTTAGGCATGAGGCAATTTCAAATATTGCATCTATCTTACCAAAATTACCTTAAATACCTGTTTTTATTAGTATCTATCTTCAGCATAGATTATTTCTGTCTACCAAATGTGGTTCCAAGTCGCTTCAGATTGTGAGTTGCTAATCTGGACCTGGGTTATAAGTTTACCACTCCTATGTTAGTCAGTGCACCACATATGCGTGGGAAACACTCTACAAAAGCTTCCCTCACTTTATTGTCACCTGGTCTACATTTTGAAATCACTCTTTCCTGATGTGTGTGGGTGGGTAACACAGAAATCAAGCAGTGAATGAATACTTGATTTTGGTGCTAAAAACATATCCAAGATCTCCAGTGGCCCAAAGATTGAGGGTTTTCCTAATGCACATTTCCTCTTCCTATCCTTTGTTTCTTTCTTTTCCCACTCTGCAACATGACCCATGTCTGAAGCTACCAGGTACATGTTTTGAAAAATCAAGAATCTGTGTTTCCTCTGCATGGTAGTGTCTTGTTGTAATCTCTCTGTAACCTCGTAATCACAATGTGACTGCAGTGAGTTAATAAGTCATTATTTTCTTCATATGATAGAAAAATCAAGGCTCAGCATGGGAAATTTATAGTATAGTTAAGATACCAAAACTAGTAGAGACTAAGTGAGAACTTCGAGAAGCTTTGTCTGATTCCTAACACAGCATTCAACTGACACACCCTGAGGACATATTTCATGTCATCACTGTTCTCCGTCCTCACTCCAGAAGTTCCTACCATGCCTCCAACACTGGATGGAATTTACATTTTGCCCTTTAAAAATACTGAGCAGAAAGATGATTTATAGTTAAATGAAAAGAGAAATGATACAATTTTTTCTGCCATTTTTCATCTCATTCTGAGCAGAAGTTGTATTTTAATCGTCCAATGGTGGCTAAGATCTTGCTTGAGCTACCCACCTCCCTTCCCTTTCCTGCTACTTGATTCTGGGCTCCCTCTGCTCCAGCCGGTTAGAATGCTGGCTAGTCCTGAGCTATTCCAAACATGTTCTTCCCATAGGGTTTTGATTTTTCTTTTACCTGTGCCTACGATACTTTTCCTTGCCAGGGATTTAGCTCAGTGGATCAAGCGCTTGTTTGGTAAGTACAAGGTCCTTACCTTGATCCCTGGTACACAAAAAAAAAAAGATAGTCCTATGGCTCATTTTCTTTTCTTGAAGTGTTTTTGCAAATATTACTTTCTTGGTGGGGTCTTTGTTGATTATTCTACCTAAAATTATATTGTTTTTGTTTTCTCCTCAGCATCTACCTTTTAACATGGTGCTATAACTTGATTTATTTTGTTCTTTATTGACTACCTCCACTAAAATGGATCTTGATGAGGCAAGAATTTTGACTCTGTTTCTCAGCATTCCTTGCATAATAGTGAGTAGTAAAAACAGTGTCTATAAAAAAGTTTTCAAAATGAATATCTAATAAAAAAATGAATATCTTTATATTTTGTGTTGAGTGAAAAAAATGAAAATTGTAGATCTTCCACCCAAGGGTAAGGTCACAAGGGACAATGTTGAAGATTCCCTGGTTCTTGACTTCAAGTAGCTCAAGTCTTCTCACAGAGGACATGAGCCCAGGATTAACCACATTCAGCTTGGTATGCACAACAGAGGCAGGACAAGGAGACATCCATGCCCCAGTGGGAGAGCTGAGA
>PVJX010034818.1:0-18677 GCA_004027295.1 Dolichotis patagonum | reverse complement strand
AGACATACAGGTGAACAGACATTGCTGCATTTAATGTAAGTCTAGGTTCTTGAAATAGTTAGTCATTGCCTGGGAGGTTGAGCTAAGTTCCCAGCCACCTTTGCATCCCTCCAGGCCAGTCTGGCTGGTATCATGTGACTCAACCCCCTCAACATCACATGGTTGGTCTTTGTGGCATGACTGCATCCTCAGCCATCTTAATTTAAGCTATCTAGGGGACCATGGTTTCCTGCATCAGCACACAGCAGCAGGCACATCATAAATGCTCACACTCCTACTACTGAAAGAATTCCAAGGATCTAGGGGCACTGTCCCAGTAGCTGGGCACTAAGGGCAGTGAAGTTCTTCACTGTGCTGAACTCCACTGCTGCAGTTCACTATTCTGAATGCACATATTATTTTCATATTTTTATGTCACTGAAGATGAGATTTTGCGGTTGTTGTTTATACAGTTGCTCTTGCCTTATACTAAGTAGTGGCATGTTTGTCACTCTCCCAGCTGTACCTCAAAACTTGCAACATGGGTGTCACATTCTTGGAAAGAAAATCCTGAGACAACAGCAGAGCACCCTGCTAAGGGATCCAGTGTCAACAAAGCTCTTGCTCTACGAGAGATCGTGCTGTGCAGCAAAACGCCAATGACACTGCGGAGAAGATATGCAGAAGAGTTGATCTCTGAAGGCAGAAGAAGAAATTTGAGGAACCCTTTATGATGGTGTGCAGTTTGTTCCCTCTTCTATGCAAGTATGAACCATTTTTCCCCTCTTAGTAGTATATGCACAATGGCAACCTTACAATATATGCTACTGTATTCAGTAAAATGTGTAGTTTCATAATTTTTTAGTACATCATGAATGTCTGTCCATGTAACAGCTCCCATTTGGCATGAGATGTACTTCATTGCTCTGCTCTATTGTGATTTCTTAAACCTATTCCCTACTATGGCACATTACGCCCTTTCTGGTGACAAAGGCTGACATGTGGCTGTGTGTTCATTTTGCATGTCTGTCCAGTGGTGTCTCTAGCATAAATTTCTAGAAGTGTAATTTGTGGGTCACTGTGTATGTGTCAAAGCATGAAGAGCCGTCTCTAGCCAGCTCCCTCCGGCAGTAACTGGGGGCCAGTTGCCCACCCTAAATGTCTCCTGTCAATCTCCTGCTACCAAAGCCACCTCCAGGATCTTGCTTCAGTTTGATTTGTTCCAATTCTTCATGAGTCTGATCATTTTCCATTTTCAAAACATGCCATTAGACATTTATATTTCTTTGATAAATTGCTTGTTTCCATTCTCTCTTTAAGAAATTTCTTTTATTCTCATATATGTGATAATGTTTTCCCATTTGAAGATGGTCTTTTAATTGTAGCTTAATTACTTTTTAATTAACACATTGTCATGTCATGTCATATCCAGACCAAAGACAAACAGCTCCAGGGAATGGCCAGATGGCCATGGGCAGGGCGAGCAGCCTCGGGTGGGGCTGGACCGCTATTGTGGTGGCCTGCACTCCCTGCTGGGACAGTGCCAGGGTGGGGTGGGGGAACCAGCAGTGCCAACCTGCTGAGCAGCCAGGCCAGGTGCTCAGCCTTGGCGAGGACACCAGAGCACCAGGTAGCATACGGCTCCCAGCAGTGGAAGTGCTTCAACCTCTGAGGGCCAGGTGCACTGTGTGGAAGGGGCTGTGTGTTCCGTAGGAATCTGGAGGATCCTTGACAGTACCCACTGGGCCAGCCTTTCCAGGAGGCCCCTGAGGCATCCATCACCCAGCAGTAGGCATTGCTCCTTCCAGCAGGAGCTCCCTGGCTGCGTGTGGAGGGCACCTGGGCTTCCACACCAGACATTTCATTAGCAAGCGCCGAGAGGGTGTGAAGCCCTTGGATGAAACAGTCCTTTCTTGGTGAGAAGTTGCTCTCGGCTGCCTGACTCACAGATGGAAACACCAGAAACCTTTTAAGGGCCCAAGAGAGGTCCAGGCAGCTCCCCACATCGGCAAAGTCACACGTTTCATTCTGTGAACCCCACAGCAAGGACAGCTGAAGCCGTGCTCCATTCCTGAAAACAGGAGACATTCTTGCAATTTGAGACCTCTGCTCCCAATAAGCCAAATTTATATGGGTCGGGAAAACATAAGAAAAAGGAAACTGGCATTTATTAAGGGCCAATTATGTGCCAGACGCTGCGGTCAGCACTTTCCCATAGGTAGATGTAACTATATGAGGAGCGTGAGCCTGGATCGATAAGAAAATACTGTCAACATCGTACAACGCACCACAGAGGAAGAGAAACGCCTTTCTCCGTAGGACTTTTAAGTGGAGAGGAAAAGTAGGATTGCTGAAAACCCCACAACTTTTCTCGGTCATTTAAATCAAATCACAGGTATGAGGAAAAATACCAGAGGCTGGGAAGTTAGGGAGGAGAGAAAGGTACAAGGCTGCCAGTGAGGTTTGTCGATGCTAAACAGGTGCTGAAATGAAAGGGAGGGTACTCCTGTGGGTGATCCTGCCGGAAATACTTCCTAATACACACGATAGGTGCTGATTAATATTTTTACAAATTTCCACTGCTTTCCTTTATGCCGATGAAGTGAGTGTTGAGCTGAGGTAGAATAGCATTAAACATCTGGGGGAAGAATGGAAATGGGGTGTGAGTGTACCCCCAGAAAGCACACGTTTGAAGCTCGATTTCTAATGTAACAGAGATGGTAAGTGGGGCCTAGGGGGTCGATAAGGATGTGGGGCCAATTCTCACTCATGCATGGGCTAATGCTGTGGGCAAAGGGTCGAGGCTGCACGATTGGTCTTGCTCACTCCACCTCATCGTGGGATGCTTCCTGCACATTATGATGGAACTGGGAGGCCCTCACCAGATGCAGGCCCTGAACCCTGGCCTTCCCAGCCTCCAGAATCGAAAGTCCTAAGTCTCTGTTCCTTGTGAATCACCCAGGCTGAGTACTCGTATAGCAGCATGAAACAGACCGTGACAGACTCAGCTGTTTCCTTTCTCAGCACCACAGAGGGCAGTGCTTCTACCGGCAACCACCAGAAAGGCAGCCCCTTAGTAGAGAAAGCTGAACTCATAGTTATGAAGGGCCGACTGTGTGTCATAGAAGTCATGGTCTAAATGCTCTTGCTTGGGAATGGTGCCCTGGGTATAGGGATCCAATAGAAGTGGTTAGAAAATGCTTCCCCAAGGCATTCCTGCTTGACCTGCTGAGGCCTGCTTGGTTGTTTCTGAGGAGTAAACCAATCCTGAAGGCTGAGGGGGAGTGAAGTCACTGCTGTCTCTGCTCTAGGAACCTGGAGCTATGTGTATGATGGAGACGGTGTATGGGGAAATATAGCTGACCAAGGCCCATCTGCCTCCAGGGAATGTCACCTCTGCAGCCTGAGGATGTGTCCTAGGAACTCCCTGCAGCCATTTCCTTGGGCATGTCCCTTCCTAGTTGTGTTTGAGAGGAGTGGAGAGCAAACTCTGGCCATTATTGACCTCCTAATTGTGTGGCAAATCTCAGAAGGTCCTTAGTCTACAAAATAAACAGAAGCTTCTCTGGAGTGAGCAGTTGCTATGTGTAAGGCAGGCAAGGTGACCACTCAGTGTGGGCTTGGGAGCAGATGGGTGGTGTTGTTATTCAACGGTTGTGCACGCTCATACTCTGTGCCTCAGTTCTTATTTGCAAGGTAAAACAGATGTGGTTCCCTGTCTCGTTAGGCTGTTGGGAAACTCAAATGGGAAGATGCATTTAAAAGACTTAGAGCAGTGCCAGCATATAGTAGGTGACCAATAAATTTTGCTGAGGATTATTTTTCTACATGGCTGAGTGTGTCTCAGTTATTCTTAACTCAGTGAACAATGGACTGTATGATTCTGTATTACAGATGACAAAACTGAATTTGGTCTCATGGTGAGTAGATGAAAGCAGAGAGATTTGGCACTAAGGCCATCTGACTCCAGGAGTAAGGCTGGAGGTGATGCCTTGCTCCATGGTGAGTCACAGGAGGGGTTCACAGGAAGGATGCAGAACTTGCCGCTAGATCAAGCAGGCTTGCTTCCCTTCTTTCTTCCCTCCCTCCCTTCTTTCTTTCTTTGCTTCCTTCACTTACTCATCAGTTATTCAGCCATTTGGCACCTCTGAAGCACCTACTGTGTACTAGGATTTTTTTAACCAACCATGGAAGGCTAGGATGAGCTGTACAAACTCAGTCCTGGTCTCAGAGTATGGAGCTGGTCAGCAAGGCAGATGTTGATCTCACAGGGCTGTAATTACCTAATTCCTGTGATGAGTGATAAAAGGGTGAGGGATGGTGCCTGACAGAATGTGATCATCAGCTGTTGAGCTGAAATCTTGAGGAAAAGGGGTCAACAAGAAGGAGGGGATGCTGGGAGAGAGGAGGGACTTGGGACTAGGACTCAGTGGGCAGGAGGCATGTACACTGGCAAAGAAAGGGGAGAAGTGCTGAGAGGCAGATGGAATTGGTGCAGATAAGGTGGGAGAAAGAGAGAGAGAGACAGACAGACAGACAGAGATGGAGAGAGGCAGGCCCTGGTCCCATAGGGTTTCCTAAGCCTTGTTAGATTTGGTCTGAAAGAGATTTAAGTGGAAAGCTAGAGGGATAAAGTTTGGGACTTTGGAAGCTCCTTCTGGCTGATATGTGAAAGATTAGAAGGATATGTGAAGGATTAGAAGGAACTGAGGCAGAAATTTTAAAATCATCTCAGGTCTTCCACTTTCTGCTCACCACAACCTCTGTCCGCTGAAGCTTTTAGCATAAGGAAAAGCCCAGAAATCTTTGGAGACACAAAAAATGCCCAACAGGCTTCAAGCACATTTCTCTCCCTCACTCCCATGAGCTCTCTCTTCGCTCTCCCTCTGCCCTGGCACCAAGTGGACTAGTTCTCTACATCTCATCTCATTCTGCCTGGCTATCTTTCTGTCATTTGCCCCATCTGCATCTCTATCCAAAGCCACTAACTTCTAGTGATAAAAAATGACTTAAGATAGTTTTCCTGAAAATCCTTCTCCATCAACACTGAGCTCATACTTAAATTTGAGGGAGTGAGGAGGCTTAAATTTCATCTTATCATTTCTTGAACTGGACATATTTGAATCCATTATATTTTTAAAAATTAACAAAAAATATAAAAATACTTCAATATCTTGACACAAATTTTACTTTGCCCTAAAATGAAATAGAAAAGTATAACCCATGAGAAGCTCCTACACTCAGCCTGTGGTCTGTAACTTTCCATGGGCCACATGGTCCTGTGTTTGATGGTGGAGAATGACAAAAGAAGATGTTGTTAACATCATTTCTTAACACTATTCTGTCCTTGTCCCCAGATCTGAGGAGGCAGGGCTGGGTCACCATCCTACTCTTCATGTAACAGAAAATGCTCCCAACACCATCAGTATACTTAGAAATGGCTGGTTGCTGTGATGCACATTGTATAAACCAATCTCCAATTGACAAGCCATTCTGCCTCTGTACTTTCTGCTTGTTTATGTCATTTAAGCCTTATATCATCAGAGATCAGGGCCTGATATTTTTGGAATGATCCCAATCAGTGTCTGTTGACATAAATAAATCTGTCTCCAAATTCTGGGTGCTGTTTTGGTGTTTCTGCTTGCCTTTACATCTGGTGCAGTAGCCAGGCAGACTGACTATGCTGACCTCTTTGGTCAGCAGTTATGGTCCTTGTGGACAGAGAAAGGATCTCTCTGGGTCCCAACAGGATTTCTTGAGTCCCCTCACAGGTCTGGAGGAGGATTCCTGGCTCCCCACTCAAGAGGCTCATATAGGATCCTAAAGGGGAGGAGAGCACAGTCTGTCTGTCTGTCTGTCTGCCTGCTTGCCTGCCTGATTCCAGTAAGACCTCCAGGAGGAGTCCAGTTAGTCAGTCTGTCAGTCCTGCTCAATTTGAGTAGAAGAGTTGATCTTGTTAGTTAAGGGTACCCTAACAGGAAGGGGAGTTTGAATGTTTAACTGCTGAATAAATGTGTGCATGAATGGAATGGACAGCTAAGAGATAGGCTACTCTGTCTGTGCACCAAGACTGGGAAGCACTGGTCACAGTGGCTGATTGGGCCCTCATCTGCATTCCATGGCAATCGACACATGACATAATGGAGGCCTCACACCCTTCTTAGCTAAGACACAACTAAGTCCCCATGAGGGGTGTGGCCAAATGGGCATCTGAAGAGTCTCTTTCTGAGAGGAAACCTCCCTTTATCTGTTGTGCCATTGTTCAAGGGTACACGACACACACTAGGAAGTCAGAGATGGAAACTAGTTAGTCAAAGGGCTTTAATGGAGTTAAAAATGAAACCAAAATATTCCTTGCATCTCAAGGAAAAAGAGGCCCATTCATCTTAAGAATTTCACCTTGGCATTCTCATCGGCTGTCACAGTTGCTGCCATCTATAGATTCATTTCCCTCTCCCAACTTGTTCTGCTTCCAGCTAATTGAACTGGTTCCAGCTAGCCATTGCCTGCATTCAGCCACAGAGGCCCTTTTTCTGATTACATGCCTATTTTGGCTAAATGGCATCATCTAATGCCCACCTGCATGACAGTCAACAATTTATTCTGAGTTCCATATTTTGACTGAGGGAAAATTAGACTGTTAGCCCTGACAAGTGAGTTGCACCCTGTTGGGCCTGAATAGATAGGACAGACCAAGCTCTATCAAAGTGAGCCACTAAGAGCCCATAGTCATTATGAAATTTGGGGGCAAAACTGACTTTCCTTGTAGGCAGTGAAATAACCCTCTTCCTTCAAAAGTTCATTCTATCAAAAAGTTACCATCACAGGGGAAACTGAAACTCTTGCATCTCACCCATCCTGCCAGGCACAAAGTTCCAACCTGGGAGGACATTTCCTTCACACCAAGCCACTCAGCCTTTCTCTCATTTAACTCTGTACTTTTAATTTTGACTATTCCCTGAGAGACAGATGATGCCTGTATCAACCTGAGACCAATAATGCAGTCTTGAAGTTCTGAAACTCTTCGCACAGAGGAATAAACTAAAGATTTGCCCATGGGCCTAACCATTAACCATGCTGCCTCACCATGACCCCCACTGCTGTCAGATGTCTTTGGAAGCACAAATAGACATCCAATCACACATCAGCCTGATAGACTGTTAATCACATTGGGCAAGTTCTCCATGACATCAATAATACAACCATCACCTTGCATTCTGCAGTTGCGGACCCAGACACCCTTTTTGGGCTGTCCTAGATTTTATGCCTTCTTCTGCTTGTGAATTGCTCCCAGAAGCCCCTTCAACTGGGAAAATCCTGAGACAAAATGCCAGCTCAATTTCCACAAGAGATTAAGAATGCTTCCACTATTTTTAGGAATGCTCTAACAACAGACTTCGCCAAGTCATTAGCACCTTTTCTTTGTCCCTTCCAGCTCTGTAATAGTCCCCAAATAAACAGCATAAACCATCAAACTGCTAAAATACATCTCTCCTGCCTGTAAAGCCAGTTCAAGATATTTGAGTCGACAATGCTGTTGTGATTGCCCTCCATATACATTGCCTCAGTCTTCTGCCAACCATAGCCTGCTGGTACACCTGCCTGGACCTAAAAATGCCTTCTTCTGCCTTTGATTGTCTTCTATCAGCCAGCCCCTCTTCACAACTGATCAGGATTCAACCTCCTAGAGATTCAAAAACTTGTTTCCTCTTTGAAAAAGCACTTCTGATTAATGATACCCAAGATTTGGAGGCAGATTTATTTATGTCAACCAGCACTGATTGGGATCACTCCCCAAATATCAGCCCCGGATCTCTAGTGGTTTAAGGCTTAGATGAGATAAGCAAGAAGGAAGTACAGAGGCAGAATGTCTTGTCAGTTAGGGACTGGTTTATACAATATGCATCATAGTGACCAGCTGTTTCTTAGAGGCAGAAGCAACTGGAACTGGAACAGGAACTATTACCTGGGCAACAAAGAAACTGAAGTATATTGGCTGAAGGGGGACATTTTCTGTTACATTTCTCCCCTCTTTTAATTTCCCCAGCAAATCTTTGCTGGGCATATTACATGTGATATTCTGAGACAAGGCCCAACTAGAATTTAGGTCTGTCTGTTCTGTAACATTACTCCTGGGGGTTGTTTTGATGTTTCTGCTTGTCATTACATTCAGGGTCCCAGAGAGTTGCCCTTTTTCCTCTTGTCTGGGTTTGTCACATGGACTATAGGTCAGTCTTACATCATTCCAGAAGAATAACAAGGAGTTGCCCTGTAGCTTAAGATACAGCACCTCTAAAAATCCTGTTTCTTTCATTGCATAATGTTGGGAGTGAAACATGTCAGAAGTCTTTTTCATTGTCTGGTCTGACTGTTACATCTCACAGCAACTATCATGGGTTCCATTCTTCTGGACACTGCTGTCTGCTATAAGTGACACTTCAGATGATGTTGTCCCAGTTGGAAGAATTTTAGCAAAAGGGCTCTGGCATGATGTCCCAACTCCCTAACCAGCATTGTCCAATCCCAACTGTCTGGTGACCTGGGCACAGGAAAGGATGTTTCTTTCTGCAACAGAAATTCCTGAAGGAAGGATATAGCCACCATTTTCTGCTTTGAAATGTTCTTCTGAGTTTCCTGTTGGCCTTGGCTGGGGTCCATCAAGCTGGTGGATACATGGTGTCCCCTGCATCCGTGGCTTGAGCAGCAGATGGCCTAGGTCTGGATGCAGCTGTGTGCTTGTGGCTCTCTAGGGATTCCTTGCTTTTTGCTCATGGCCTGTGGTTCTCACTTTGACCTGTCACTGGTGTTTGACCAAAGCTCCCTGTGTGTGACTGTCCCCCTAGGGACTTTGACCTACCTCCACTGGCCGTGCTTAACTCACATTAATTCCAGTGGAGGAAACATCTTGTTCTGGCCAGGAATAGAGCCTTCTCCTGTGTCTCCCACCCCCAGCCCCTATTCACATGCACATGTCATTAACTGGTCGGCTGTCACCAAACAGGAAGTCTGGGCCTTCTGAACCATGAGGATACATCTGGACTAGATTCTCCATGTTCTAATTGCTTCTCTGGAACCTAAGTTTATTCAAGGCATGGCATATATGTATCTGTGTTTCTCCATCTTTGGTGTGCAGGACCCTGAGCAGGGCTTTTGAAGGTTCTTAGTCCATGCTCCTGAATTTGCATCACCAGCAAGTCCCCAAGGCCTGTTGTTACTGCTGATGAAGGACTTGAGATACAAGCAGCCTGTGAGCAGATAGGCTGGCCACTACTGCCTGTGACTTAGAGCTATAGCTGGTCACTCCCAGCATGCAGACCACGACCCATCCTGGGCCACTTGTTGCTGTTGGTGAGAAACCTGGCAAGATGTGGGTGAGGTGGTGGAGGGTGAGGTCAATGTCTTCAGGGAGAAGGGCCCCTTTTTCAGGGCAGAGCCACCCTTACTATGCTGCTGGACAGCCATAGAAAGAGCATGGACTTGTGAGCCACAGCCTAGGTCACAACCTGCCCACACAGTGCCAGCTTTGTTGGCCTTCCTGACCCATAGTCTCTTCTGCTAAGGTTGTATAAGGTTTTGCAGAGCTGGGGGCAGGGTGGAGACAGAGTGAAGGAAAGGACAGCGGGTGTAATTTTCAGGTCCTAGAGGACATTTCATGCGTAGTGCCACCTTCTGTAATATGTACAAAGCGGGAGGCCTGGGACACGCAGTTTTCCTCCCCGTTTCCCTGTGCTCCCTGGAGTTTCCCTTAGGAGACCCCAACAGGGTCTGAACCTCTGAACAGAAACCTGTTCAGAGGTCTGGGAGAAGAAGGGAAAGGATGAAGGGAAGAGGAGAGGGAAAGAAGATAGGAATGGAGCCCTCACTGACCCGGTACCTGCTGAGTGCAAGGCTTTGTGCTAGTGGAGGAAGGCATTGTATTTGCATTTCTCAGATGGGACTGAGTTTAAGGAACTGGCTTTAAGGAAGCAGAGTTCTGGGATGAGCCCTTGACCTGTTATTTTAGAGGTGAGATAACCATAGTGGAGTGACTTGCTGAACCACAGAGATGGCTTAGCGATAGAATCAGGGAACATCCGGGCTTCTAAAAGCTTGGCTTATTTTGTCACCTCAAGGCTTCCCCTTCACTCTACACGGAAAAGTTAGGCCAGGAGAAAAAGGAATGTTTATTTTTGTTTAGATATACATTTATCTTTGACACACAGCCTTGCACATACTTATAGGGAACAGTGTGACACTGCATGGTCCTCATTGGCATAGGGATTGGCATCTCCCTCACCTCAGACACTTATCATTTCTTTGTTTTGGGAACTGAAAACATTCTCTGTCTCATAGCTAGTTTGCAGCACTTGGGTAGTCGCTGCCAGCCGTAGCTCTCCTACTGTGCAGGGGAGCGTTTGATGGGGTTCCTGCTACCTGGCAGCACCTTGCACTGCTGCCGTCTTTTCCCCTCCTACCCTGGTTCTGCTCACCACTGTTCTACTCTCTGCTGTTCTGTGATCCACTTTTTAGCTTCTACATATTGGCTTTTCCACTTAAGGTCATTGTTTTTTTCTTTTAACCAATTGAAGCTGGTATTGATTTTTCCCTTTGGAAGGATTTGGGAAGATGTCTTTCACAGAAGCTCTCCACGACACCGGCAGCCACGCTACATCTGAGGAATGATCACTGACCAGGGGCCCTTGTCCAAGGTGGCTGTCGCCTTTGATAAATTTGGATCCCCGAAGTTTTCTGAGATGTCCTGCCCCTGGAGATGTCATTTTTATAGAGCAAATAAGATGTGATAGATGACGACTGCCCCAGGGGCAATTCCTGAATTTAGAGAATGACTTTTAAGTCAGCGGGGTTGGGGGAAGATCTTGGACCATTAGGTGTGGCCCACAGAGCAGTCTTAGTCTCATTAACATCAGAGTCTTTCTCCTTATTTCCCATCCAGAGGACTTGCCCTGCTTTTCTCTATTCCCTGTCTTTTTCTTTGCATCTTAAATGAAGTCCACCTCTCACATTTTTAGTGAGTAAATTATTCATAAAACAAGGTTATTAAAGTATGAATTTATGCAAATATTTGAGCATTTTATTTAAAAAATCTAGTCACAAGGTGCCTTGACTGATTAAAACCCCATGCAGTATAATTTCTGGTTTTAGGGGTCTGAAATGCATTGCACAAATAACTGGGCAGTCTCTTCAAGTCGGGTGTTGCTCTAGGTACTTGGTGCCTCAGTGAACAGGACACTGAGTCCCGCCTCCCTCCACTGAGCGGTGGAGAGAAACAGTAAGCCACAGATGACAAATAAGTCAGCTTTAAAAGTAGTGACTGAAAGAAAAAGGGAAGAGCAGAGCAGTTTTAAGGGGGTCAGGAAGGTTGTGTGTGTGTGTGTGTGTGTGTGTGTGTGTGTGTGTGTGTGTGTTGGGTGTGTATGGGTATGCGTTGCAGGGATGAGGGCTTGTGTGAGCAGTGTGTATGTGTAGTTGTGGATATGCAGGTGTGTGTTGGGTCTGTGGGTTTATATATGGATTGTGTGCATGTATGAGTATGTATATGCATGGGAATGTGGGAATGTATACGTGAGGGTGTGTGCATGCAGGGGTGTGTGTGTGTATGTGTGCTGGGTCTATGGATATGTATATAGCTGTGTTTGGGTGTGTATACAGCTATGTGTGTATGTTCAGTCCCAGGACCCCCATCCTCCCCACTCCAAAGAACACCAACAAACGCCTGATCGATGTTCCATCTTCCTACCACTCCTCTGGAGCCATAGACTGGCACTTGTTGTGCTCCTGTGATCTTCCCTGTCCAGGAGAGGGGCAGCACAGCAGCCTGTCTATTATTTGTGGGAGAAATCTCACTGGCCACTTGAGTGGAAGTACATGCAGGTCTCCAGGCTCTGCCTGGACTCTGGCAAGGAAAAACTGTTGCCAGGTTGGTCTTTAGCAGGGGAAATCGGCCTCAGGAGTAATGTGAGGGGTGAGTGTCCTGCCTCCAGCATGAGAATTCAGGACTTTGCCACCAGGGTCTATGGAAAGCTGCCTTTGCTGGTTGAGCACAGAGCGCAGCTGGTTCCTCTCCTGTGTTATCCACAGCTCACCGCAGAGCTAACATCCCTGTGTAGCTGACATGAATGAGACACGTGATTTCGCACAAGCATTGCCAACATCTGCCTCAGACAGTGGGAGGAGTTCTGTCAAGTTCCAGCTGCAGTGATCTTTAATGTCACTGCAGGTGAGAACCGGATCTCATAGTCTGCTCCCTCCTGTGTCTACCTTCAAAGGTGTGCTTTAAGAAATCCCTGCTGTGCCTGCAAATTCCATGCAGCCAGTTAGTGCCTAACATACCTTTAGAATAATTGTCCTCTGTAGAGTTGTGCCGGATTCTTCAGATACATCACAGCGACATGACACAGGAAATACAGTGGTTCACATCAAAGATATTCAAAATGCAGGTTTGACAGTAATAGAAATCCTTTCTCTCCTGATAATCATTTCCAAGTCTAATCATTACCCAGAGATATTCTTGGTGAAGCAGTGAGGATACAGAACTTTTCTACATCCACTTATTTTGTTGCCCTGATTCATAACACAGTTAGTATTCTCCTGCCTCTGGTGACTAGGAATATCACTTTATCAGGGTGTGGCACCCTGAGCATGATCTCACACTATGTGGGTGTCTCAGTCCTCATCTCTCCCTTTGGAGATCCTCTCCAATCTAATACACATAGCAGTTAGCATGTGGGGTTGACAAGATGTCCCAGAGCTCTGGTCCTGGCATGGGAATGTTTGTTAGAGGAAGTGGCTGGTGAGCAGATCACTGACTGGCCTGTTCCATACCTCATTCGTGGAATCACATGACAGTGGGTGGCAGGAACTGTGGTGATGGACCTGTACAAATGACTCAGGCTGTTTATAGGACAGAGAACCTGTCAGAGGACAAAGAAAGCTTTATCCCCTGCTCCCACAGTAGGTATACACAGAGTAAATGTTCCAACAACTCAGACTTTCTGATAGCTTGGCCGGGTCATAGTTTGACATTTACCTTTTTCCTTTTAAATGTCAAAGTGGTCTATTAAACCAACTGCGTAAATAAACACAACAGGAGGGGAAATGGCTGAAGTACTTAAAAGAAAAAAATTGTTTCAAGAATCTTTGAAGTTCCTGTTTACAAATTCTTGCTCTGAACTTTAACATTTTGCCATCAATTAATTGAAAATAGGCGCTATAACAACACTTGTACTTAACTGTATATATTTAAAAGTATCAAATGTATCCTTTACAAATAACCCCTTGGGACTTCCCTGACTTTCCATTGCCATTCTCAAGTTGATATGATAGGCAGTGAAGCAGTGTTGTTTATGTAGCAATCCTCTCCTTAATTCTCATGGATTTCTAGACAGTTGCTGCTGTTTTTCACAATATGCATTTGCTTAAGTTCTGTCTTTCCTTTCCACTCCCCTGAGCCTTTACAGAAAGGTGGCATTGGAATATTGGTAAGCAATGGTGAAATTAAGCTACGCGAATTCTCCTTTCAACCCCTGAGCAGGGCTACCTCTCTGGTCCTTGGTAGCCTAATCTGTGGAACAAATGATGCTAGCTGTGTTGTAGTTTGGATCTGAAATGTACCCCAGAGCCTGTGTATGGAAGGCTTGGTCAGCAGCCTGCGATGCTATTAGGAGATGATAGAGCCCTAAGATATGGGGCCTGGCGGAAGAAAGTTAGGTAATTAAGAACATGCCCTTGAAGAGGATATTGGGACACAAACCCCTTCCTCCTCTCTTTCTGGTTCCCAGTGGGTGAAACTACTCATCATGATGTCAACTTGAAGAGATTAAGAATGCCTAGCAGATTAGCAAAGCACAGTTCTGGGTGTGTCTGTGGTTGATAGGCCAGCAAAGCAAGTAGGAAGGACCACCAGGGATGTGGGCAGCACCAACCAATAGGCTTGTCTCTTAGATGGAATAAAAAGGGAAAGGTTAAGGGAGTGTGCCCATTGTGAGTGTGCCCTTTGCTGCCATTGCCTTTGGACATTGGTCTCCAGCTCCTTCAGCTTTGTTATGCAGACTCACATCCAAGACTCCTCAGTGCACTTCCAGGCCTTTGACCTTGGACTGCGCTGGGTCCCTGATGCTGCCTGTTCTGAGGCTTCTGTCTTGGGCGGAGCAGCTAATGGATCCTCCAGCTCTCCAGCGTGTAGATTGCCTTTGTGAACTCGGAGCTCTGATCCTATGTAAGCCTATCTGATAGATCCCCTTGCAAAATTATATTTTCATGTTAATTCTGTTCCTCTAAAGAACTCCAGCTAATACAGCTGCCGTGAGACACCTTTCCTGGCACAGTGTTCTGCTTCATCATAGGCCACAAAACAGTGGAACCAAGTGACCATGGGCTGAAAACTCCAAAATCATTTATCAGAATAAACCTTTCCTTCTTTTCCTGTCTAGGGTTTCCTGAGGTAATAATGGGAAACCAACTAATGCAGACTGGCACCATAGTTTTGGAAAGTTGTGTTGACCATAGATTCTTTTTACCAATCCCAGCACAAGGAACAGAGTCAAGCTGCTGGTGTTTTGTCTTTCTTGTTTCATTTTCAGCCTTCGCTTTTGAATAGAAACTAGGGACTAAATATAGTGTCCTCAGGGGCACCTCTGCAGGGGACCTCCATGGCTCCACGGAATCCAGTTAAACAGCCCTGGGATAAATGAGATCTATCTCTGCCTTGTTCCTGCTGATAGGTTTAACTGAAGAGGATACTGTAGTAAAAAGTTCTCAATGATATAAGAACTTGCTTCATGGGAAATTATTGCAAATTCAGATTTTTATGTTTTGATTTTCTTTACAATAAAATATGCTGTGTAATTTGTGTTGTGACATCTGTAGTACAATCATAAGTAAATCGTGTTTACAGCCAATGGAAGGCCATTAACGTTTGCAGTGAAACAGTCTTGGATACTGTGACTAGCGCTGCAGTAAGCATTCCTGTGCAGGTGTCTCTTTTGTCTGATTTCCTTCCCTTTGCATTTATACCCAGAAGGTAGCTCTATTGTAGTTTTCTGAAGATTCTCTATACTGTTCCCTATAATGTCTGTACTAATTTAGCTTTCTACAAACACTGTTTGGAAAGTTTTTTACCTCTGCGTCTTACCAGCATTGATTCTATTTTGTGTTTGTTGTTGTCATTTCGATAATAGCCATTCTAACCAGGTTGACATGGTATGTCTTAGTACTATTGATTTGCATTTCCTCAATGGCTAATAATACCAAATGTATTTTCTTATATTTTTGGGTATTTGTATTTCTTCCTTTGAGAAATGTCTATTCACGTCATTTGCTAATTTTTTTTATTGAATTATCTGTTGCTTTGTTACATTTTCCAAGTTCCTTTTATGCTCTGGATATTAATCTTTATCAGATGAGTAGTTGGCAACAGTTTTTTCCATTCTGTAAATTGTCTCTTCACTCTATTGATTATTCCTTTTGCTGTGCAGAAGCCTTTTGGTTTGATATAATCCCATTTGTCAATTTGTGCTTTTGATTTCTGTACTTTTGAGGTCATATCCAGAAAGTCATTGCCTGTGCCAGTGTCTTGAACTGTTTCAAGCAGTTTCGGAGCTTCAAGTCTTACACTTGGTCTTTGTTGCATTTTGAGTTGGGTTGTGTACAGCATGAAGCGGGGGGGGGGGTGTCACATTTCAATCTTCTGCATGTGAATATCCCATTTTCCACTTGGCCTGGAGACAAGGATGCAGCAGAAATTGTCAGACTCAGTTGTGTATAAAAGGAGACTTGGAGTGAGAAGACACAAGGGCTCTTTATATTACAAGATTACGGCTTAATCGGGGAAAAAGAGAAATAAAGTAGGCAATAAAAAGAAACCAGATTCTTATTTCACAACAGTTCCATTAAGTGTGTATTATTTTCATGTTACTAAAATGGAAATAAGCTCAGTGACGTACTTGGTGATAAAGTCAGATATACTGCAAAATTTGTAATTTTATGACCGGTTATTCATATTATTAGACTAGAAAAAAAAGGTGGTCCCTGTCCAGGTCTCTCTGCTCTCTTCTCAGTCCCTGCCCATTCCAGTGTGACAGCAGGAGAGGGGAGGAGACGGGAGGGTTGGAAGGTGTCAGTAACAGGCAAAGGATAACAAGAGTTGTTTCACTCTACATGCAGGTGCTCAAGACAGTGAAGGGCTCATCGGGAAGAGACATTGGAGGAAGGATTTGGGGGAATGATGAGGGCACCCTGGGAAGGCACTGCAGCAATGGCAAAGCCACAGCAGGAGGGGAGAGACGGCAAGAGGAGGAGGGCTGTTGCTTCCCAATGCCCACACCCTGGGAGCGAGGTTGAGTTGCGACACTTTCTCTGAGCAGGACACTGGGGAACATGAGGGCTGTGGGAATAGTTAAGCAGGGGACATTGTGTTTCGGCAGGAGGTGGACTAAGTGCTCAGCATGGTTGCCCTGGGCTGGCTTTATAGGGACACGCAGGGCAAAGTCATAGAGGTAGCAGTGCACACAGTGTCTTCAGGGAAGACACCTTGGTTTTCTGAGTTTTACAGTGGACGGTTTTTTACAAAAGAGAGGGAGACCAAGAGATGGAGGGAGAGGGCAGGAGGGGTGGGCAAGGAAGGGGAAAAGAATTAAGGTGTGTTATCTACATGCACCGGCTCCCACAGTGAGTGTGGTCATTGTGAGCTGCAAAGCCATACTAACAAAAGCAAACCAACAAACAGAAAGACTGAGTGGTCCCCAGAGGTCCCAAAGATGTGTCACAGTATTGAAAAGTCGATGGTTGATCACACCCAGGAGGAGTCGCTAGGAGACAGAAATTGCTTCCACTGTAGAGATGCAACACAATTGTGAGGAGCTGCTAAGAGAAAGAATTTGAGGGCCATAGGCTTACAGGGGAGCCCCCTGGAAACAGGGGGTTTCTTCCCACACGGAGCAGAATTTGAGTGAAGGTGCACCAGGCCTTGAAAGCTTGTGCTTCTGCTCTGTATCACATCCATCCCAGCAGGCCCCTGGTGTCCTCTGTCCCAGCATGTGCTTTCAGTCAATAAGACTCGAGGCTTTTTAGGCCAAGCACTGTCTTCTCTCTGCGTCAGACCTCCCTGGGATAAAGCCCGCCCTCTGTGTCCATGTCTGCACCTCTTCAGGGTCATCCTGCTATAAACAAAAATTTGGAGTCTATACTGAACATATACACACTTTCAGGGGTCACAATTCCCTAGACAATTCAATCTGATTACCGTTCATGCAGTGGTCACACTACATTAACGATTACAAGCCACCTATTGATGGTGTAGTGCATACAGGAGGACGTGCACGGGTTCTATGCAAATATTATACTGTTTTAAATCAGAGACCTGAGCTTGGGTGGGCTTTTGGTGCTGTCAGGAACTCGAACATCCAAGGAGTCTTGAAGTAGCCCAGTGGATACCGTGGGCATCCGTGTTGGCAGGAAGCGTCTGGGTTGAGATGCTTTCCAGGGCCACAAGCTGGACACCATAGCGCTTTCCTGGCCTCCTCTCTGTGGCAGGAGAATGCTGCCCAGTGTGTGCAAATGAAGCGCATCTGGGGGCTTGCGTGCCAGCACTCATGTGAGTGACAGAGACACGGCTGCCTGTGGGCTCCGAGCTAGACTGGGTCACACAGCTCAGCTGACCATCCTTGCTGCTCTCGATGCTGGATGCGTGTGCGCAGCTGTTTCCTGCAATACGGGAATCAGAGCCTCTTGGGCCTCTGCTCACACCCTCCTTGCCTCTTCTCTCCCTTGACTTGGGGCCACCTTGGTCTGTACAACTGGGTGGGCCACAGTGACTTCATGTTCCTTTTCTAGCCCTGCTCCCCACTCCCCAAGAAACTGTGGGCTCTGCACGCAGTCCGAGTGATCACACTGTGGGGAGGGTCAAGACTTCTCAGCCAGTGTCTGGTGAGCTTCCAGGGAGCAGGGGCGCAGTTTGCAAATCATGTTCACAGCTGCCTATCAAACCCTTGCAGCCCCCAACATTTCCTTCAGTTGTCATCTTACTCATTTGTTTTTCCTTACTCATGTTTTATTATTTGAATTTATTCTTTTTCAGTGAATTCATATATTTTAATGCTCAGAGGAAGTGAAAAAATTGTTGTTCTATAGTTTCCATCCATACATAAATCCAAGACTGTTACTTTTATTAATTTATGGGCCTTTGAGGGAGTGATGATGAGCACTGAACCAGGGCTTCATGAATGTTAAGCATGCACTCTCCCTCTGAGCTCCATCCCCAGTCCTTAAGATTATTAACTTCAATCACTGGCTTCTACAGGCAGTGCAGAAAGAAATTCCTGCACAGACATTTACAGGAAAGTATGCATTAATTCAGCAAAAGTACGCAAGGTACTGTTCTAGTCTTGGGACTCTTCGTGGATAACAAAATCTTTAATATGGTGGAATTAGCGTTCTATTATAAGAGTTAGGCCTGTAAAAACATAATGGTCAACTATCCCCAAAATAAGAGGACATATTATGTTAATCACCCCTAATTTTCCTATCAACTTAACCTGAAGCCCTTTATAACTTATACTGTCTTATTATGGCTGATCTTATTTGAATCTGGTTTGTTAGATTGCTACTTTGTATTGACTGATTTTATTTAAAACTGTTGTGATGGATAGCACCAAGTCTAAGAGCATAGGCAACTACACTGAAGATGATAAGATTCACTAAGA
>PVJX010034817.1:0-18651 GCA_004027295.1 Dolichotis patagonum | reverse complement strand
CTTATGAGCTTTCAAAATCGATAGCACCCTTGGCTCTGAGTTAAGGCAAAAGGAAATTTAGTCTCATGTGGGTAAAAATGTTCAAAACTGCTTGCGAGAAATAAAAAATACCCTTAAAACAAATGCTTAATATACACCCAGTGCTATGGGTTAGGGCAGGCCCATCAGAGAGATTTTTGCAAGCCCACAAAGTAACTTATTTTAATGACAATTTCAGCGTTCAAGAACAGTGTGGCTGTTTTAAAATCTTATTTTCTATAGCTATTAACCGAGAGAAAAAAATGGTCAGTAGTGTGAAAATGTTGGTTAAAAAAAATCTGTGTCTCGAAGATGAAAATGGCAGAAAGGGTATTGTCTTGCCTTGTTATCTTGTGACACCCACTTTGGGAAGCAATCCGAGTGAAATTGGAGTTGTTATATTTGCGTAAGTGGCAGTCAGAGTTTCAGTGACAGTGTGTTTACTGAGAGGAGCTGGTAGGTGCAGGTGCATTTGAAGGCACAGCCAGTGAAACCCACCACCTGCAGTGTGCTCCCGGGATGCCCAGCAGCTCTCTGTTTGATGGCCACTCTATGCTGGGCTCCAGAGATGGTGAAATAGTGTGTGGAGAGAGTAAAAGGGGGAGTAAAGGAGCTTAATCCACTTCCAAAGATTCACCGAAATTGGCCCTTGCAGTATTTTTAATTCACATCTGGAGGGAAATAAATATGGCGAGGGTTATTAACACATTCTGGAAGAAATAAGTCAAGAGCTACTTAGGCGGCACAGGTGACGGCTGTTGGAGTCTTCCCCAAGGAGTGTTAACGTGGTGTGTGTTATTTTAGACTCCACAGGTGTGTTGCAGATAAAAACAGGAGGGAAGAGCTCTAAGGAGATGCTTAAACACAAAATGTTAATTTTACATTAAAGGAAATCAGTGATTGAAATTAGAGGAATCTGCTGATATGTGAATTGAGAAACTTCAAAGGATTACACAGGAAAACTTGGTGTAAATCACTGTTGTTCCAGGCAGAAACCCCCTGCAGAGATTTTCTGCAGCCGGGGTGATGTCTACCCCGCTGTTGTTTAAGGGGAGCCTGAGGTTGGTGTATCTCTTTCCTGATAGACCTTTATTCTAGACTAATTTGCATATGCTTCATTAGATAATATCACTGAGTTAAAAAGCGATACGGAGGCACTTGCGTTATAATTTTTTTCTGTTCGGTACTACTAGAATTCTGAGGCTTGCCACCTAGAAATCAGTTTTGGGAATTAATACTGTGGAGTTGGATTTGGATGAAATCCAATCCTGGAGCGGTGAGCGGGGTCACCTTTGGAGACTTACTTGGTTACTAACGTATTAGCACCACCCAATTTTGGATTGGAGGATTCTTCGCTTAGGAGAATAACGCGCATGAAGCTGCATGTGGGTGGCATGTGGGTAGATGACAGCATGTGGGTAGACAGCAGAACCATGCTGGTGACCCTGGCCAGTTTTAAAGTAGTTTCTGCAGTTTCACCATCATGCTCATACACGGAAGTGTAAGGTTTTGTGTGACCTATTTTACATATGGCATTTGGGAGCAAAGAGATTTCTAGTTTTCCAAAATAAGAAGTGAGGGCATAGACAAATGATTTCGAGGTTACAGTCGGAAGTAAATTCTGCCCTACATGGTTTGTGAATGAGAGTGTGCATGGGGAGTGTGTTGTGTACGTGCAGTATGGTTGCAGGAGGTGTGCAAGTGTGGGCAAGGAAGACGTTGCTTGGTGTTGGCAAACGTCATCAGCTAAAAGGAGATGACTTAACTGCTCTGCAGATTTTTCCATGGCAGCCAAAATCTTTTCTGAAAGCATCACTTGCTTTCTAGTTGCTAGAGGTGTTTTTAAGAAGGGATTAGTAAATTAAAGTAGATGGTGGCACTGTTTCCTCTCTCTGATGTAGGAAAGTGAACACGATGCTACTAACAGGTCAGATGAAGTGGAACCAGAGCAAGGCAATCTGAGGGCTCCGCACGGTTCTGCTCAAGTTAGGGCTCACTCACGAAGAGCTCCACGGCCTCCTGGGATTCCTCGGGAGAATTTCAGTACTAGAGAGGATCTCCTTGCCTCTCCAATTACAAAGGTAGCAAGCAGGGGACATTTATAGGCCCCTGCAACTGGAAAGACAAAAGTTTGGATTTTGTGGCAATGACCCCACCACTGCCCAGAACGTGGGTCCCCCCAGGCAGGGTGCAGCCCAGCTAAAAATAAAGCTGCTTGTTTAAGATTTTTAATGAGTTTGATCTTCACATGATCCCTGGTGGATTGCTACTGTCTGATAAATAAGTATATCCCCCCTACAAGAATTTTAAAAATGCAATTTCATTTCCTTAACTGTGCAGCAGAATAACAATATACACTATATATAAAATATGTGAAATTCTTCCCAAAGGATATAATATGTGCTCTAGTGACTTATAATGAAGAAATCTAGGAAGAATCTTCCAACAAACAAGCACTATCATAAAGGAGAAGCCACAGATCTAATTAATGGAGTTGATTTTATAGACAAGAACCAGCTTAATAGCTTTTCAGGGCTCCACTAAATTAAATTAAATAATTTATATAAAGTAATTTAAAAGATAGGATTGGAAGAATGATGCATTTCATGATTATCTTTAATAATAGTTTTATTGAGATACTCATACTATAAAATCTACTCATTTATTTAAAGTACTGAATTTAGTGGGGGTTTTTTTAACTATATTTACAGAGTTGTATAACTCTCAGCATTAATTAATCATGTCTATTTTTTTAAAGTTGCAGCTTGCATAACTTGTATACAAGTATGTTACCTAGAAGCTTATTTAAACCTTTTAGTCTTTCTGGACTTTTCACTTATAAGTACAAGAGAAATGTCAAACATCTGCAGAGAATCCACGACGTAAGAAAGGGTCAGTGCTGCGCAGTGCTGAGGTGCCATGACCACTTCATGGTGTGTGAACTGCAAGGTGTCTCCAAGGATCTGCCTTGTAGCCTGAATACAAATGGTGCAAAAGAGAGAGACAAATAGAAATTTTGGAAGAAAGCCTTCCCCTTAGAGGGAAGGGCAACTGTATAGACCCCAAGGCTTCTCTGGGCTGACTGCTGAAAGGCAGAGAGAAGCTTGGCGGGCAGAGCACATTCCACAGAGGGGAGAGCAGCTGTGGAAGGAAATCTGAGGAGTGGTCCGGGTCTGGGTCCTGTGATGTCCTGGAGGACACCTTAATAGGCGTGGATTCCATCTATGTTCAATAGAGAGGCATTAAATAGGCCTAAAAATGAGTCTTTAGTTTACATTTTCAATAGATGTCTGGAACCTGAAAGAGGGCTGTAGAAATCCAAGAAAAAAAGCAGGAAAATAACATCGGAAGAGAGACCCACACAGATTGTGTTGCTGACTTGGATTAGAGTGGTAACAGTGACATGAGTGGAAAAAATAACAACAACTACTTTTTGTCTTTGGGCTTTCTATCATTTGATGAGCTTCAGATGAGCAAATGGACATATATACTTATTGATAAACACGTCAGGTTCTGTGAGCAAGAATTTTAAAGACATATTTCATTAAATCTTTCCAGCAAACTATCAGGTTGTTAGCCAATGAATGTGACTAAATTTGAGAGTTACTGTCTTTTCTAAAGCTTTTCCACGCAACATGCCGTGTCTTTAAAATAAAAAATAATCCATTTTTTTTCTTGTACAAATGTAAAAACTAAAACAGAATTTTTAAAAAGCTACTGAATGAATTTGGACCTATATTTCAAAAACGTCCCTTGATTCAAAGATGATTTTTACAAATGGTGCAGCTTCACTGAAGTAGAATTGACACATAGAAGTTGAATATAGTTTGGGGCTACAATATGTTGATTTGCTATATGTACTCACTGCAAAAGAATCACTACAATAAAATTATATATCCTTCACTACACAAAGTTACCATTGTGTGTGTGTGTGTGTGTGCGTGCGTGTGTGTGATAAAGACACTTAAATTCTGCTCTTTTACCGAATTGGAAGTAAACAATATATTTGACTGCAGTCATCTTGTTCCACATAGACCTACTGAACTTACACATCTTCTAACAGAAAGTTGTACTCTTTGACCATCTCCCCTTTCCTCCACTGTCAGCTCCTTGGAACTACCATTCTAAGCTGTTCATCCAAGTTCAGTTGTTTTTAGATTCCTCATTATGTATCAATGACACGCGGTATTTGTCATTTCTGTGTTTTTCTCATCTCATTTAGCACAGTGTCCTGCAGTTTTGACCCTGTTGCAGGAAATGGCAGGATTGTTTTTGGCTTTTGCTATTAAAATTGTTCATGTACTCATCTTTATTTGTCTACTCATCTTTGTCTACTCATCTGTGGATGAATACTTAGATTAATTCTATATATTGGTTATTGGAATAAATATGGAAGTGTAGCTGTTTTTTATATTCCTTACAGATCCAAGTTCAAATCTTTTGAATACATACCCAGAAGCAGAATTTCTAGATAACACATGAATTATAGTTTTTGTTTTTGGTGGTTTTTCATTTATTTTATGACTAGCTGCTTTTAGTTACTTTTCTTGTTACTGAGACAAAATACTCAACACCCAAAGACAGCAGAAAAGTGGTTTATTTGGCTCATAGTTCATAGAAGTTTCAGTCCACAGTGGGTGTGCTCCAAAGTAAGGTGGTATGGCAGGGGGCATTGCAGAGGGGAAACAGTTCATGAAAAGCAAAAACAAGTCACAAGCAACAATGGCAGCTTCTGTCTCCCCCTTTTATGATTTACCTAGGCTAGTCAGCTTAGGGTAGATGCCAAACCAATCAGGGGACTAACCTATTAATCCCACACCCTTAATCCCAGATTCTTTCCTCTTGGCATGTAGCATGAATCAACATTGCATCACACACTCTAGATCCAGCCACCTCTGAAAAATCTCCACATATGATGACATGAAACTTTAGGGGGCCAGGGGCACATCTAAACACAATCTATAACATTTAATTTACTTAACTGAAATATAATATTTGTACTTTATAGGAGACAGTATAATCATTTATTTTCATTTTTTGATGGAAGCCTGTATTGTTTTCTAAAGTGGTAGTACCATTTTAATTTCTTTGTGTAAGAGGTTTCTTTTATCATTGCCTTCTCAGCATTTCATATCTGTCATCTTTTTTATAATAGCTGTCCTAATAGATGTGAGCTGATATTTTATTGTGGTTTTGACTTGCATTTCTAAGATGATTAGTGATATTGAGAATCTTGTATGTAGCAGTTAGCCATTTGTATCTCTTTGAAAAATATCTATTGAGGTCACTGATTTATTTTCAGCTGCATTATTTCTCTTGCTATTCAACTGTATAAATTCATCAAATATTTTGGATATTAAGCAATTATCAGAGATTCAACTTACAAATTCTCTTTTCCTTTTCTTTGGTTGCCTTTGATTTTTTTCATGTCCTCTGTTGTAGAGAGGATTTTAGATTTGATGTAATTTCACTTTGTTTTTTTTCCCTTCTACTTTTGGGGACTCAAACAATAAAAAGCATTTCTACACTTGTGTCAAGAATTTTGTTTTGTATTTTTGTAGAAGTTTTATGACTTTAGATTTTACAATTTAGCCTTTAATCATTTCATCTAATTTTTGAATATGTTAAAAAATAGTCTATTTTCATTATTTTGTATTTTGGTATCTACTTTTATGAATACCATTCACAAAATTAGTTCATGTTATGTTTCTGCATTGTATATTCTTGGCAATCAAACATTAGTTGATTCTATTAAACATTAATTGACTCTGTATATGTGAGTTTACATGTGGGCCACTTTTGTTACTTTAGCGTATGGATTTCTCTAACATCAGCATCTGTTTTGATTATTATATCTTACTAAGATAGCTTGATTTTTGTTTATTTTAACCAAGATTACTGTCACTATTTGAAATCTTGAATACTGAAAAGGCCTATAGGTCCATCAAGAGATGACTGGATAAAGAAAATGTAGTATTCACACACAAAGGAGTCCCACTTATCATGAAGAAGAAACAACTTAAGTTACATGTAGGAAAATGGACAGATCTTGAGACCATAAAGTTAAGGACACTACAACAGTCAAAATAGCTTAAGTACCATATGGTTTCTTTCATGAGAAACTCCAAATATAAAAAATAAAGTTAAAAGGCTGATAACAGGAAATAGAGAGATGCTTTGCAAAAATGAAGAGGATAAAGAGATGGAGGGAGAAGAGGAGGGAAAGTAATAAAAATAATTAAGCTGTATTAGGGCTAGCTCTACAGCTCAGTGGTGTAAGTGCCTACCTGGAAAGCACAAGGTCCTGAGTTCGATTGCCAGTACCAAAAAAAAAAAAAAAAAGTATTAAGTATTTGTACAAACGTCCTATGGGGACTGTGGTATTTGTGTAATTCAAACATATACTAACACAAAAATAAAAGCTGAAACAAAAAGAGTCTCTGAAGCACACAGGAGAGGATTAGGACTACCGTGAGGTAGAACTTGAGCCAGCTATGTGGGTGGTACATTCAGGCTCTGGTCTGGAGCCCAGTATGTCAGCGACAGGGTGAGCAAGGGTGAAGGTAGTGGGAGCAAACCCAGACACGTAGGAGGGGCTGAGCATGCGCTGCCATGGAGGGCAGGCCCAGAGCTAGGCTCAGTGAGTGATTGACATGCGCGGTAGGCTCCTGGGAATGGTCCTGTCATTCGATAGGACACAGTCTTTTGTCAACAAAATGACATTTCTCCAGTGACAGAAAATAATGAAGTACACGGCTTTTCATTTTATGAAGCTGGTAGTTGTGTGAATGACAAAAATGTTTAATAGGGAAGAAAAGAGGCATGTGGAATTGATTTTGAATCCACTTTCATGACTTCAATAGACGGGACGATAGGGCTTCTTTAGTTCCGCTTCTGAGGGAAGCACAGAGCTGCACTTCTAAATGCAGCAGAATAAATAACATTAAGGATATATCTTGAATGATTGAAAAATCAAAGCAAGTTGGCATTAAGTCTTAAATTGTCATGCCTTTTTATACAAAAAATTGGAAGGACTTAGTTCACATTATGTTTCAACAAAATGAAATATAGCATTTTAATGAAAAATGACATTTCCCTGGGTTATGAAAGGACAATAAAAATGATAAACCCAGTCAACATCACTACATTTTCCTTGTGCTCTCATATACCTTGTATTTCATTTTGATATACTTGTCAAGCCCTTTGGTTTGCTTTGGAAAGAAAGAGGTAAATGAATAGCAAATATTACCTGACATACATTTATGGTTGTCATTGTTTTCAATATTGCACAGACACAGAATGAACTTCCCCTTGTGTCTGTTCTTAATCGAAATTTCTAATAATAAACTTTATTTATTTATTTATTTGGATCTCAGATGCTTTGTACAAATATCAGTCAAACTCTCTATTTGTCTGGAGAAGGTGGTTTGTTCTGGGTATAAATCTCATTTATTGACAAGTAGATTAAGAAACCAAGCCATTGTTTCCAGTCCCCAGGCAGGAGAGGGGTAGAGAGGGAGGTCACTCATGTGTATTCCCAAGATGCTGGTTCAGTGTGAGGCATGCTTAACAAGTGCAGACACAACTTCACAGAAGGCGGACGAATTTGACCAACAGTTACTGACCTGGAGTCGTGTGGGTAACAGAGATTACCAGAGCTGAGGACACTTTCACTGGTCAGTTATTGCTGGAGAACCCTACAAGGAGGTGAATATGGTCAAAGGGAACCAAAGCAGTCTTCTCGTAACAGATCAGATCTTAGATCACTGGTTCCTTTCTGGATAATCTGCTGCATTGGAGTCCCAGGATGATTTATAAAGTTTAATTCACCGCATGGGAAATTTTATTTTCACCTGTACAGCCAATGAGCTAGACAAAGAACATAAAATAGTCTCATAGGGATTCATTTTGTTCAAGATTTATGGAGCTCATAAGAAATTGTTTCTCTCTGTCCAGCTTTTCACAATTTCCTCTGATTTCATTCCTCTTCCAAAAATAACAGTTACAAAACCATCTCATATGAAGGTTATAGGTGGCAAATGTGGATAAATTAATGAAATATTTTCATGGCAGTATAATTCATATTTTATGCCCAAATCAACTTTTAACTCTGGGAAACTCATATAAATTTTTTACCTCTTTTATTCTTCAGCATGTGCTGGTAAACATTTAAGATTCTAGTTGACAAATCAAATATTCAAAATACTACAGACAATACCTATTTACCAGGAAAATGATGAGATTTTCTAAGGCAGTGGAAAAGGAAGTTGTCAGACTGTGGTTGTGCTCACTGGATAATGAGACACAGGCTGAAGGTCTCTGAAATTATTCCCTGAAAAATCTCACAGAATTTAAAATATAGTTTATTACAATTATGATGCCAGATTTCTACTGCATAAGAGATAAATACTAATTACATAATTAGAATCCATATAAATTATTTCAAGTTTCTATGTCTCATTTGTCCATCTGTGTCTGAAAATAAATATCCACTCTTTATGTTAATATTTACTCTTTGTAAATTCTAATGTTTCAATAACACAAAGATCATTCTATCTAATTCTCATTATCCAGAACTGAGATATACAGCAGTCACATCTCATTAAATGTTGTTAGATGACCTAGTCAGTCTAGATGATTGTTCATTACATAGTGTAAAATTATTCATGCATCCATACACACTTACACATTTTAGCCTATATGCATTTATATTTCAAATCATGTTCCATGCACTATGTGCCTTGTGCCTATTCACCATCTAGCTAGTCTCTATTTTACAAAACTCAACTAAAGCATCATCTTCTCCAGTTCTCCCCTCCTAACTTCCAGAGTGATTTTTCAGTTCCTCTGGTATAAGAGTAAAGCTTTTATCAGCACATATGTCACACTGGAATACAACCATTGACACACACAGACACACACACACACATACACACACATCACACATACACACACACCAATGAATTCTATTAACTATTTAAAAAGTGGCCATATTTTTATTTACTGTAAATTCCTCTTACATAATAAACTAATGAATTTAAATTTCATTTTGAAAGCATTGGAAAGACATAGAATAATTTCATGCAGGTAAGTATTAGGAAAAGAATTATATTTCCAAATGTTCACATATGCTGTAGAGTAGACAATGATCTTTATAAAATAATAATGGATGATGATAAAAGCCACAGATAATTATTTGAACAATCCAGAAATGAAGAAAGGAGTGAGAACTAAAGTATGGGATGGGATTCACATTAAGGATTTGAAAAAAGAAAAAGTTATAAACATTTTAATGACAAAGGATTTAGAAATCTGGAGATTGAATCTCTTCTTTTTCTCACTATTTTATTTAATCAAAGGTGTTCATTTGGTTTTGAAAAGGGAAAGGTAACATTTTCTGAACACAGAAACAGTAGTGATATACAAAATACAACCCATTTGGTTTTGAAAACACTAAATTTGAACTCTATGCCCCTCAGGAATCTCAAAATAAAGGAAGCATCACCTGATCCAGAAAGACTGCACAACCTTGGAGACTAGAGGGAGTTGAAATGAAACTGAATGGGAACAGAGTGCTAAATGATAAGGATGAGGGAAAGCAACGGAGGGTTTTCAGTTGGAAGCAACACAGAGTAGCGTAAAACCAGTCATAGAACAGCGGTGGATTGACAACTGGTGGTCAGCTTGCACCACCAGCTGAACTGAATCAGCGTGTGCTGGTGCGGAGGGCCCACCTGAGGATTGCTGCCAACAGCACTGAAAGGAGAACTGGAGGGGAAAAGTGGTGCTGTTGGTTCTCCTGGAGGAGGCTGTCAAGTTTCTTTCCTGATACCAGTTTGGCTGTTCTCATTGTGAGAGGAGTTCAGGACCTTGCTATCACTGAGAATGGCTGCAGCTCATTTTGGGGGAGATTTGGTCCTTACTTTGAGATCACTTCCTGGCTCCAGAGGGGAAGTTGTGTGCTGTTCAGTCTCCTCGAGAAGCCTGTCAGGCTGGCTTACTGATACACACTCAGTTGTCCTCATCATCGGAAGACCTTGGGACCTCGTTGTCACTGAAGATGGCTGTGGTAATTTTGGGGGGAGCTCTGCCCCTTGCTTTAATCATCACTTCCAGGCTCCAAGGCAGAACCCTCAGCCTATTGGCACAGACCATTCTTGCCACTGGCACAGACTGTCTACTTTTCACCACTGACTTTGGGCCTTTCCGGTGCAGATCCATGAAACAGACTTAAGACACGTGAAGGGCTCTAGGCCTCCAGTTGGCCTCAAAGGAGGCACTGTCATGGGCTCTAGATCTTTAGCTGGACTCATTCAGGACATTGCCATGGGATCCAGGCCCTCAGCTTGATTCTCTGGGTCTTCAGTGTGTGGACAGATCTCCTGCACTTTTTTTGTATTTTATTCTTTGTGTGATTATTATAAAATAATTCTATAATTATGTGTCCTGTATTAAATCATTTCCTTGAAAACCCTGATTACAAGAGCTAAGGTTGGACCAGCAACTACCATGAAAGCTAATGTTATTCTTAACCAGGGTGTGTCACCCATCAAGGGCTGACTCACCTTTGCCTTAAACTGCAACGGGGATCTGCTCCGGAGCATAGAAAGAAACAACTGTCATCCCTGGTAAGCACACAGCGAAGACCAAAGATAAGAGATACTCTTTTTCTTCCTTCTCCGGTGTGGTGCACTTGTAACAAACCAATTGTGGCTTTAATTTTCCATCTGAAAAGTTCAATTTATTGAAAATTGAAACAAATAAAACCCTATATAGTATAAATCCCATTGAAGGTGTTCAGTGATTCATTAGTGATGATACTACGTATTGTTTTATCGGCATTGAAGGAAACATTTATCACCATTTTGGCAGATTTATCATTCACATTAGAAAGAATTTAGCTGAATGAGTTCTTGAAAATATGTAGAGTTGAAACCATGCTGGGCTTCACTTAACTGCTCCGATTAAGAACTTTTGGAAATAAAAAGCAGAGAATAATCCTGACCTGAAAATGTCAATGTCAAGGCCGTCTTGTTATCACATTCCCTGTAAACATGTGGGTGATGATTTTATTTTTCCTGAGGCAAAATATAGAAAATGTCATGTTATTCTAGCAATAAAGTTTGGTCCAGTCAAAGTTGTTGCTTCAGAACTCTGTGTTGCTTTTGACAGTTGAGAAGTCGGTCTGAAGAGATGCCCCTCAAAAATCGAATTCTAGCAACAAAGGGCCTCAAAAGCTCACCTCAGGGAGGTCATTTATATGCCAGAAAAAAAAGTATTATCTATGGAAGATTTCATAGAATGCACCACATATGGAAAGGCTGACAGTTATTTCTAGATTCCATGATTAATAGTGGACTACAATTTCACAATGAAACGGGTTCTTTTCCCTACCAAATTGTAAAAGTTTAGGCAAAAATGATGGTGGCTACAAGTCGTTTTCAAGAAATGAATTTCTATTGAGCATCGCAGGGAAAGTGTTCATGAATGTTGCCTCCAGGAAAAACAAAAATCAGATCTTTAGCTAAATTAGAAAAAAAGCACACTTTTCTTTGCTTTCATTCATCACACCCAGTTTGATTTACTCTGCAAGTTTAAAGAACATATTTTGTCAACTAGTCTACAAAGGATCTACAAGAAGTCCTAAATATTTTCTGTTGTTTTTATATAATAGGAAGTCAGAGCTGTTGGATTCTGGCAAGAATATTATATTCACTCTTTCAGTAGAACAGAGAACACTTTTCTAGTAGCTGCCAAACTTCCAAATTGCTGAGAGCTGAAAGGAATGAAGGTGACCCAGGCTTTGAGTCCTTGATAACAAACAGCTGTTTCATTTATCTTCAAAGCAAACAGACAAAAAGGTGGAGTCAAACAAATCCATTCATGGAATCACGTATGTTTGGAGTGGTCAAAGAAGGCATGAAATAATACTTTGCCAGAATGAAGGGAGTGGGTCTGCAGACAAGAGAAATGACACATAGAGGGTCAATGTATCAGGCATGGTTCATGCCTCTTAGCAAGTATTTTCTCATCTCCTTCAAAGGGTCATGTTAAGACTGTGTGTCCCAGCTCTAAAGATGCTTACTATGGTCACATATCTGATTTAACCCAATAAAAATTTATCAAACGCAATGTGAGATATTTTGTGTTGGATGCATCAAAAGTAATGTGTAAGTTACCTTCTTCATTTACCTACCAAAGAAAATATGGAAACAGGAAAGTGGAGATTCCTGTTGCTCAGGTCTCCAAGTAAGGACAACATAAAAACATACTGCTTTGTGGACAGCTGGTATGAACCAACAGAAAACTTTCACTCAGAGGTTGAGTGTTTCATTTTTTTTCTATTTATTGTTTTTGTTGCAGTACAATCTAGCCTATTTTGATTGATATATGTGTCTAGTAAGAAAAATTACTAAGGACAGAATTGAAATTTCCTTATTTGTAGACAGTTATTGGCTTACAATGTAAGGATTTATAGTTAAATGTGGGCCCACACATGTTCCCAGCCATCTCTGGTCAGAGGAATAAGACTGTGATCATGTGTGCTTGATAATTGATACTCATGGCTGCTTGCTCTGCCAGACTTTAGAAACTACCCATGACTTCCAGTAATATCTATAGTTTAGATGTCAAAGAAGTATAACATTGTCAAAAACTATGATCACAGATGGAATTTTCTATTGCTTTTAACTTTGTGTTTATCTCACTGTAATTTAAGATTCATCCTATTCACCATCAGTTAGTTTGTAGCTGGGACTGCCTATAATTATCTGTTAAGATTGAATCAAATCTCTTTCTTATTATCTATCTTTTGTTATGGTCTTTACATATATTTGGGGTTTCTCATATAAGAGAAATGTTATGATATGTAAGCTTGTGTGTCTAATTTATTTTGCTTAACATTAAGATCTCTAAGCATATCTATTTTCCTACAGAAGACTCAAGGTCATCCTCCTTTATGGCAGAGTAGTACTCCACTGTATATAAATACATTTACTTTATCCATTGAACATGTAGGCCACTTCCAAGATGTAACCATTATGAGTTGTGTTCTATAAATGTGCAGGGAAAGGTTAGGGATATGGGGTGGGTAGTATAAGAAGAACCAAGATGTGTTTTGTACATGTATCTACTCACCATGAGAAAATAGTCATTATGTACTACAAATACATACCAGTGAAATTAAAATGAAAAAAATATTTTATCAGTTATAACATCAAAATCAAAGAATCTGCCTTGGACAAATAGGAAGGGTGCTTTTTGTCTTTGCTTCTTTTACGCACCAGCGTAATGGCTCTGGAAAGTCCTGAGGGTTTCCTGTGTCCTCTAACAGCTGTTCTGCTTCTGTAACTGTCCCTGACACTGTCCACGAATGAAAGATTGTCCTCAGAGAAGAAGCAGCATAAAAGTACAGCAAAGCGCTGCGCAGGGCTGACTGGGTGACCTTGTTGAGCCACTGGCAATAAAGCCATTCTCTGCTTCTACTCTGGGTCTCAGTGGTCCTTCCAGATATCACAGCCAGCTCCCACTTCATTTGGCTCATTGACTAGGAAACTGGATTCCAGTTTCCTAGAGGCCAGCAAAAATGAGGATGATGACATGAAGAAATCCTCTCAAAGAGGCAGCAACTGCTATTTTTGGAAAACCACCATCATCAGAAGGCACAACCTTACTTGCTGGGGAGAGGCTTCACTTGGGAAAGATAACCTACCTACGACAAAGGGTTTACAATGAGAGTAACAAGAACACTGAGTGGTGGGGAATAACCAGGATGAACTCCTTAGCCCAATTCCCAGACTTGAATCCTGGGTGGGAGAACTTAACTCTATCTATCCATTGGTTGGCTCCTAAAGGGCTGAATTGGATATGCAGTAATAAGGCTCATACCTAACACCCATTGGGATAGACAGGAAGCTGTGTCCTGGTGATTGTCAATGCTTTTTCCTCCTACCTTTGAGCAAGGGAGGCTTGTTAGGTTATCCAGTATACACTTCCTCCAGCCAGGACAAAAGCACAGCTAAAGGCATTTGGAAACATGATGAGTGGCTCCCCAGAGAGGATAGTTCAATGCTACAGACCAGCTACTTGGGCTGAGGATGAGTCATGGGGCTGTTTATCTCCCATGTACATGTTAAAAAGAATAATTCAGCTACAGACAGTTCTAGAAATTATAACAAGTGAGACTGCATGAGCTTTAAACCTCCTGGCTAATTAACAGACCAAAACCTAGGATACAGTCTATCAGAATAGAGTAGCCTTCGCCTGCCTGCTAGCTAAGCATGAAAGAGTCTATGGAAAGTTCAGTCTGACCATTGTCTTCAGATGGTCAGGGGTAAGTAATAAAGGAAATCACAAGAAGGATGCGGGAAATAGCTCATGTGCCTGTTGAGACCTGCAAGAGTTGGAATGCAGAGGAACTGTGGAGAGGTTGGATCTCAGTCATAGAGGGATTCAATACCTTAATGGAAGGATTTATTGCCAAATTTGGGGCTTGGTTGGCTATTCCTTGCCTACACACCTTGATATTGTAAACCCTCAGTACTATGGCAGTGACTGTTATGGACTGATGAAAAACTTCCCAGATTCTGTGGGCTAGAAGTTATAGATCAATGGAAAATTGCATGGAGTCATACTGATGGTAACAGTCAATATGAGGCTCTACACACAGGGCCCCAAATGGGGGCATTAGGGGGAAAACCACCCTTTCCTTTATGGTTTCCATTACCTAGCAACCCATGTTGATGTCTGCAAGAAGCACAGCAGCCCTGGAAAGTCCCACCAGAATGTTCCATGTACACTAACTGCTGTTCAGCTTCTGTAACCTTGCCTGATGCTGCTCACCAGTGGAAGGTTGCCCTGTAGAGAAAAGTATAAAAATAAAAGGAAAGCCTTATTCAGGCAGCACAGGGTGACACAATTCCTTTGTTGAGCTACTGGTAATAAAGCCACTCATTTCTCCTACTCTGTGTCCAGGTGGTTCTTCCATGTATCCCGTCCTGATCCTACTTCACTTCAGTTGGCACCATCCATGTGACACTGGTTTTAGGTGCATGCAGAATGGAAGGGTTTTGGGGTAAGGAAAGCTTCCACTCAGATTTCAGAAGAAGGCTGGGAGGCCAGGCAGTGTGCCCCTGCCAGGGTAGTGTGTGAAGGTGTGAGTGTGAAGCCAAAGGTGCAGTGGAGACCCAAGAAGTTTGGAGAAGCCAGGGACATGGATTGTCTGAATAAAATTGCAAGAAGGGAGTAGAGCAGGTGCATTAGAGGATCCATGGCAGGTACATTAGAGGATTCATGGCAGCTACAACCACCAGCAGTGATGCAGGGCAGATCTACCCAAGTCGGAGTTCACATCTTGCCACAGATTACTGTGGGTGCTGCATATAAAATTACAGGATTTAACATTTGCTCTGCTAGATTTTGGACTTGCTTTTGTCCCATTCCTTTGTATCGCCCTATTAGTATCTTTTGGAAAGGTAATGTTTGTCTTGTACCATTGTATATTGGAAGTGTTTATTTATTTTCATTTGTGCAGGGGTTCCCAACTAAGAGTTGCCTTAAATTTCAGAGGGAGACTTGGGGATTGGACTTCTCAGCAATGCTGAAACTTTTAGGAATTTGGCAACTCTTTACAAATGGACTAAATGCCTTTTTACAAAGTGATGTGCATGTGGCTTTTGGCAGCAAGGGACAGAATGTTATGTTTAGTGCCTAGATATCTCCTCAAATTCTCAAGCAGTTTGATTTTCATTTTTTTAAGATCATATAGTTTTAGAAGGGGATTTTTCAGGCCCTGAAGCAAGGCCAGCAGATCGCTGTAGCTGCTGGTTTCAAAAAGGAGCCTAAAGAGAATTCTTTCGGTGGTCTGTTGGCCATTTCAGAACTTTGGAAATGGAACGGTAAATTCATCAGAAATAAATAGCAGTTAAGTATGGCAGACTTTAGGGGGCCTGCATGGGAGAGACCCTGGCACCTCGGGACCTGCACCATGTGGTTGAGTTGGGGTACCGGGAGAACAAGGAGCTATTCCCCTCTCTGGGGGTGGCTGAGAGTGTGGCAGACTTTCAGCGGCCTGAAGTGTTGTGGAGTGTTGGTCAATGCCTCATTCATTGGGTGTGCTGAGGTAATATTTCTCAGGACTTAGCTCACACATGAGCAAACAATGGATGTGGCAGATAACACTCTGTAGTTATTTAAACATTTGGCAAAGTCATGTTCAGCAACACATCTTTTGCCTAGCAACAGATTGCTTGGATTGTCTCCGTGGCTGGGTGTTCTCTGGACTGAAGCAGCTTGCCTCTGATGTTCTTTGTTCTCAGACCTGCCTGGCCTGGTCCACACATAGGTGACCAATCTCCAGCTTCAGCTTCTCCCTACAGAAAGCATCAAGCATTGAATTCATTTTGACTAGGGTTTGCCTCAAGGATTTACTCTTTTGCAAGTGTTTGCCAATTGTCTGATCATGGGAGCATGTAATTTCACCTCTGCAGTTTTCACTGACATGTGGATAATATCTCTGTATTTCAGAACTGCCAAGTAATTTAAATTAAATAAGTAACAGATATCTTAATATCTCATAGATTCCTCACAAAATAAAAATACAAAGAACAACTCTGTGCTTCCGTAGAAGTGTGAAGTTTGCATTTTTGAATAAAAAATGTTGGCACCATGTTCTATAAGGAACTACATTTCACCTCACTGTCTCACCAGTTTACAAAAATTTTGGAGAAAAAATAATAATTCGAAAAATCTCTCTTCTTTCAGTTTCTAATATTAACTCTTGGCTTTCTAAGTGATTCTTTAAATTATTCTTTATGCTATAGTGCTGGATAATTTATATAGAACACTCTTTCCCATCTTGTATTATTTAATTCTCCAAAGTGTTTGGGGAGAGGATTTTATATGAAAGTAGTGACACAAAATAAAGCAGCATTGTACCAGTGTCATGCATCTTTAATAAAGTTGCTCTCAAACAGCACTTCGATAAATGAAATGTACCCAAGAATGACAGATTTTCATATATCAAAGGTATGCTCTGACCTGCTCTGGGACATAAAGCCTAATGCTATAATAGTACCCAGAGGTCTGTGTCTGATTTGATTTGGCTTTTTTTCTTTCTTTTCTTCTAAAGGAATATTACCTACTTTCCAATATAATAATCATACAGGGAAAAATTCCATGTAATGGAAGAAAAAAATACATTAAGATGGAAGACATTCAGTGGCACTGTTACATCTCTAGATTTTAGAGAACACATATATCCTACAACAAAGAAAGGAAAAGGGGTTTATCAGACTTAATTATTTATATCATATCTCTAGAAATGTTCTGCAAGAAACTGACAAACAGGAAGCAAGGAACAAGGAGAGATATCCTGGCAAATTTCATTCAGTAGGAGTGAAATCTGTAGTTAGGGATACAGGTGTGCTCTCAGAGAGGTTTTAAGTGCCACAGAGAAAATATTGCTAAGAAAAGCAAATGGAGTCACTTCTAGTGGTGGGTGAGATGGAAAACAGGACAACACCCGTGACGTCTCTTCCTGATGAGAAGCATGACACCATAGCAAAGCTGCAGATCCAGCCCAACGCGTCATGCCAGGCAAACTGCTTATTATAGCAGGAAAAAATGTTACTGGCCTCTCGAGGCTATAAAAGATGCAATATTCATCTTATTGAGGAAGATCCTTCTTTCTCCAAGCACGCTTTTCCATTGAAAAAATTAAAGGGTATGGAGTAGAAAGTGCTTTCCTCCACAGTGCCTGATGGGAAAGGCATATATGCAGTGCAGTGAATCCCTGACCTGGGACAGTTCTTTGGGATTCAGACACACATTAGTACCCATGTCCAAGAGCCTTCTACTGAAAGGCTGCTATCTCTTGGAACAGTAATACTCAGAAAATGTCAGGCAATTCACAAGATAGAAGCCCTGCAATGATGGTGGGAGTTCAATTATGTAAGTGAGGAAGTCAGAAACAACTGGTTTTAGTCCACTCAGATTGCTATAAAAGGTAACACAAACCAGATGGCTTATGGACAATGCAGAGTTACTTCTCAATATTTGAGGGTTCTTCCAAATGGAAGACTAAATGTCTGGCAAAGACTTGCTTCTGGGTTCTGGTCTCGCATCTTCCTGTTTTGTCCTTCATTGATAGTTAAAGTGAGCCTCTTTCATAAAAGTACTAACCCCATTCATAGTCTCAAACCTTGAATGCTGCACTAATGAATACCATCACATTGGGGGCTATGTTTTAAAACACAGGCTGCAGGAACACAAATTATCAGTCTATAGAAGAATGCAAAGAAAGTTTATCTGTTCAATATATATTTTTTTCTTTTTTAAATTTTATTTTAAAGAGAATAAAACAAAAGAGGGCAGAGTAGGGCAAAGTAGATCAGAACAGGTAGTGTAGGAAAAAAGAGATGGTTTCTCCATTTTTTTCTTTGATTCCTTTCTTTTCATCTAGTACTTATCTTTATAAAGCATGTTTTAATCATGTCAAATAAACCTGGATATTTGAAGAAATGTAAGTCCTTCCCTTAGCACTTAATACAGGGAGAGAAGTGACAAATTTTATAGATAATAATCTTCGGGATACTTTCTCTGTGCTGGGCACTGTGCTAGGTACCATTACATATG
>PVJX010034816.1:0-18668 GCA_004027295.1 Dolichotis patagonum | reverse complement strand
GCACTTGTGCCACACTGGGAGGTTATCATGTCACAAAAGAAAACTGTAACATCAATGGGGAATTATCTGGTCATAATGGGGAATTGACAAGACACGAGAAGGGTATCATAATGTCAAAATAGGGCAGCGTGGTGTCACAATTGGGTATTGTAATGCCATAATGTGGAACTATGATGTCATAACATGTCACTGTGATGTTGCAATTGGGAATTGTGATGAATAAAGGTTAATTATGCTGCTATAAATAGGCAAAATGAGCTCATAATTGGGGAGTAGATTGACTATCATGGGGAATGGTGATGGTCCTTTTGGGCAGCATGAGTTCACAATATGGCATTATTGGGTGACCATACAACATTATGATATCATGGTGGGGAACTGTGATGTCTCAATGGTCCTGGTGATATCACAATGGGCAATTGTGATGTCACCAATGGAAATTGTAAATCCAAAGGAGAGTTGCAAGGTCACAATAGAACACATGTCACAATAGGGCATTATAATGTCACAAAGGCCTAGGATGATGCTATAATGTGATACCGTGATGTCATATCCAACACTTTGGTGTCACAATTGGCAATTGTGATGTTGTAAGATGATGTAAATGTCATGATGGGAATTTTGAGATCTTTACTGTGAATTTTGATGTCACATTGGCAGTATATGTGGTCAAAAATAGGGCGTTATGTGGTCACAGTAGGACATGGTGATGTCACAGCAGGAATAGGAAAAGAAAGGAAAGGAAGGAAAAGGAAAGAAATATCAAACTGGCATCTGGTTTTGTGTGTGTGTGAACCAAGTATTAAAAGACATAGATAAAAATATTACAATTCTTCCAATACCTTGAGACTGGAAAAGAGTTCTTAAATGCCTGAAAATCCAATGTTATATTCAAGTGAAGGCATTTGTTAGCAGAAACAAGCTGAAATATGAATCTTAGAGCTCTCAATCCAGTAGTTTTTCTGGGCCTGGAGCTGTATGAAGTGTAGCAGTGTCCCATCAAAGAGCTTCTAATCATAATTAAGGTAAACACAGGTTGTGATGGAGCCCTAATGGAGCACTATCTGATCAAAATGGAAATTATGAGCTAATGATGTGGCTTTATAAGGCCAGAATGGGGGAAGAGTGAGATCATAATGGGGGTATTCGGATGGCACAGCAGAGAATTGTGATGTCATTATGGGATTATTGATATCACAATAGGGAAATCGGAGGTCAGAGTGGGGCATAGTGAATGCATAAAGGAATGGCATGATAGCATGATGAGCACACTGAGACGATAACGCGAGCAATGTGAGAACATAATGGGGAATTGGAAGTAAACGTGAAAAGTATGTCCACATGGGGTACAGTGGTATCACAAAAGAATGCTGTGATGTCACAGTGGAGTGTTGTTGTGCCACAATGATGCATTAACTGTTATCACTGAAGAAATGTAATGTCACATGGGTTAAATGTGATGATGTAATGGATGATTATGATATCATGATGGGGAGTTCTGAAGTCATATGCATCACTATGACGTCACAACGTGGTGTCGTGATACCACAATAGGATGTGTGAAGTCACCATAAGCATGATGATGTCACAATGGGATATTTTAATGCCATATTTGGTACAGCATCATGCCTTATGTTGACATCATCATGCCTTATGGTGACTTCACACATCCTATTGTAGTATCACACCACCCCATTGTGACATCATTCTTCTCCATATTACTTAAGAATTCCCCATCATGATATCATAATGATCCATTACAATATCACAATAAACCCCAGTGATATCACAGTTCTCCAGTGAAAAGTGTAGATGCATGATTGTGGCAGCACAACACTCCACTGTGACATCACAGCACCCTATTGTGACACCACTGTACCCCATGATGAGACACTTTTCACTGTTACTTCACAGTTCCCCATGGTGTTCTCACATTGCCCTCGTTACCATATAAGTGTCCACATTATGGTACCATGCCATTCCTTTATGCTGTCACTATGCCCCACTGTGACCTGCAAATTCCCTATTGTCATATAAAATATCCCATGATGACATCACAATCCTCTCCTGTGAAATCAGGATACCCCCATTAGGATCTCACTCTTCCCCAATTCTGATTTTATAAAGCAACATCACTAGCTCATAATTTCCATTTTGATCACATAATGCTCCATTAGGGCCCCATCACAACCTATGTTTACCTGAATTATTATTAGAAGATCTTCCAAGGCAGCCTTCTACACTTCATACAGCTCCAAGCCCCAAAAAAGTACTGGATTCAGAGTTCTAAGCTTTATGTTTCAAATTCTTTCTGCTAAAAAATGCCTTCACATGAATGTAACATTTGCTTTTTCAGGCATTTGAGAACTCTTTTCCAGTCTCAAAAAGTTGGAAGAATTGTAATTTTTTTATCTATTTCTATTAATACCAGGTTACATACACAAAACCAGATGTAAGTTTGATATTTTTTCCCTTTTCCTTCCTTTCGTTTCTTTTACTACTCCGGCTGTGACATCACCATGTCCGACTGTGACATCATCACACCTTATTGTGACCTCGTATACTGACAATGTGACATCACAATTCACAATTAAGATCTCACAATTCTCATCATGATATTTAAATTATCTTACAATATCACAATTGCCAATTGTGACACCATAATGATGGATATGACATCATGGTATCACAATTTTGCATCATGCTATGCCTTTGTGACATCATAATGCACTATTATGACATGTGTTCTATTGTGGCCTCACAACTCCCAGTATGACATTACAATTTTCCTTTGAGATATCATGATTGCCCACTGTGATGTCACAATTGCGCACTGTGATAATACCAGTAAAATTGTAACAACACAGTGACCCAGTACGATAACATAATTTGGTATTTTCACCCAATAATGCCATATTGTTACCACATGATGCCCAGTTGGAACATCACAATTCCCTATTTTAGCAAATCTACTCCGAAATTATGAGCACATGTTGCCTAATTATAACAGCACAGTTAACCTTTATGACATCACTATTATCATCTGTGACATCACAGTGACATATTATGACATCATAGTTCCACATTATGGCATTAGAGTACACTGTTGTGACGGCACACTGCCCTATGTTGACTTGATGATACCCTCATCATGACTTGTCAATTCCCCGTTATGACCAGAGAATTCTCTATGGATGTGAAAGTTTTATTTTCTGACCTCATAACTGCCCAAAGTGACACAAGTGCCCCTTGTGACATCATGGTCCCCATTATTCCATCAAAATTCCCCTTTTTCACAGGGTAATGATTCACTCTCACCTCAAGGTGCCCTGTGGTGACACTAGCTTGGCCCATTGTGACATCATCATTTCCAGTGTGACATCACAATTACCCGACTATGACCTCACAGTGCCCTTAATAGCGCAGCACAATCAACTTTATGATACCACAATTTCCCACTATAACAACATAGTTGCACATTATTACATCACTGTACCAAATACGGCATCAAAATATATCATTGTGGAATCATCATGCCTCATTGTGATTTCACACATCGTATTGTGGAATCACAGCACCCCAATGTGACAACATAGTTCTCCATATGACTTCAGAATTCCCCATCATGATATCATAATCATCCATTACAGCATGATGATAAACCCTTGTCAAAACACAGTTCTCCAGTGATAACAGTAGATGCATCCTTGTGACGGAACTACACTCCACTGTGACATCACAGTTGCCTATTGTGATACCACTGTACCCCAGGATGCATGTTTTTCACTGTTACATCACATTTCCCAATTATGATCTCACATTTGCCCCGTTGTCGTCTCAGTGTCCTCATTATGGTATCATGGCATTCCTTTATGCTGTCACTATGCCCCACTGTGACCTCCAAGGTCCCTATTGTGACATCAAATATCCGATTATGACATCAAAATTCTCTGCAGTGCCATCAGGAAACCCCCATTAGGATCTCACTCTTCCCCCATTGTGACTTTATAAAGCCACATCATTAGCTGATAATTTCCATTTTGAACACATAATGCTCCAATACTGCCCCATCACCACCTATGTTTACCTTAATTATGACTAAAAGATCTACGAACGCACCCTATAACCCTTCATGCAGCTCCAGGCCCACAACGATTACTGGATTTAGAGTTCTAAGATTTATGTCTCAAATTGTTTCTGCTAACAAATGAGTTTACTTGAATGTAACATTTGGTTTTTCAGGCATTTAAGAAATCTTTTCCAGTTTCAAGATAGTGGAAAAATTGTAATTTTTTTATCTATTTCTTTTAATACTAGGCTCACACGCACAAAAAACCAGATGCCAGTTTGATATTTCTTTCCTTTTCCTTCCTTTCTTTTCCTTTTCCTGCTGTGACATCGCCATGTCATACTGTGAGATGATAATGCCCTATTGTGAGCTCATATACTGCCAATGTGACATCACAATTCACAATTCAGATCTCACAATTCTCATCATGGCATTTAAATTATCTTACAACATCACAATTGACAATCGTGACATCACAATAATGGATATGACATCATGGTATCACATTATAACATCATGATATGCATTTGTGTCATCATAATGCCCTATTGTGACATCTGTTCTGTTTTAACCTAGCAATTCACATTATGACATTAAAATTTCCTTTGTAACATCATGACTGCCTACTTGGAAATCACAATTGCCCACCGTGGTATCACCAGGACCATTGTGACATCACAGTGCCCCACTATGATATCACAATTCTGTATAATCACCCAAGAATGACATATTGCTACCTCATGATGTCCAGTGGGAACATCACAAATGCATATTATAGCGAAACAAATCCCTGATGATGAGCTCCTGTTCTATAATTATAGCAGCACAATTAAATTTATGACATCACAATTTCTAATTGTGACATCACAGTGACATGTTATGACAGCATAGTTCCACATTATGGCATTATAATACCCCATTGTAACACGACCCCACCCTATTTTGACATTATGATACCCATATCAGGAATTTTCAATTCCCCATTATGAACAGACAATTCTGCATTGATGTTACAGTTTTCTCTTGTGACCTCATAGCTGCCCAGTGTGACACAAGTGCCCATGATGACATCAAGTTCCCCATTATAGCATCACAATTCCTTTTTTCTCACAGTATAATGATTAACTATCACCTCAAGTTGCACTGTGGTGACACTAACTCTGCCCATTGTGACAGCACCATTTCCAGTGTGACACCACAATTACCCTATTATTACCTCACATTGACCTCATTAGAGCCGCACAATCAAGCTTTATGATACCACAATTCCCCACTGTGATGACATAGATGCATATTATGACATCACTGTACCAAATATGGCCTCGAAATATCCCATTGTGACATAATCATGCCTTATTGTGACTTCACACATCCTATTGTGGTATCACACCACCCCATTGCGACATCATAGTTCTCCAAATGACTTAAGAATTCCCCATCATGATGTCGTAATGATCCCTTACAACATCACAATAAACCCTAGTGATATCACAGTTCTCCAGTGAAAAGAGTAGATGCATGTTTGTGACAGAGCAACACTCCACTGTGACAACACAGCACCCTATTGTGACACCAGTGTACCCCATGATGAGACACTTTTCACTGTTACTTCACAATTCCACATGGTGAACTCACATTGCCCTCGTTACCATATCAGTGTCCTCATTATGGTACCATGCCATTCTTTTATGCTATCATGATGTGCCACTGGGACCACCAAATTCCCTATTGTGATGTCAAATATCCCATCATGACATCACAATTCTCTCCCGTGCCATCAGGATACCCCCATTAGGATCTCACACTTCCCACATTCTGACTTTATAAAGCCACATCACTTGCACATAAGTTCCATTTTGATCACATAATGTTCCATTAGGGCCCCATTACAAATGATGTTTACCTTAATTATGAATAGAAGATCTTCGAGGGCACCCTATTCCACCTCATACAACTGTCGGCCAAAAAAAGGACTGGATTCAGAGTTCTAAGATTTATTCTTCAACTTCTGTCTGCTAACAAATGACTTCACTTGAATGTAACATTTGCTTTTTCAGGCATTTAAGAACACTTTTCCAGTCTCAAGACCATGGGAGAAATGGAATTTTTTTATCTTTTTCTTTTAATACTAGGTTCACACACACAGAAAACCAGATACCAGTTTGATATCTTTCCTTTTCCTTCCTTTTCTTCCTTTTCCTATATCTGCTATGACATCACCATGTCCTAGTGTGACAAAATGACGCCGAATTGTGACCTCGCATACTGCCAATTTGACATCATAATTCACAATTAGGATCTCACAATTCTCATCATGACAGTTAAATTGTCTTACAACATCACAATTACCAATTGTGATACCACAATGATGGACATGACATCATGGTATCATATTATAGCATCATGCTATTACTTTGTGACCTCATAATGCCCTATTGTGACATGTGTTCACTTGTGACCTCGAAACTCCCATTATGACATTACAATTTACCTTTGTGAACTAATGATTGCCCACTGTGACATCACAATTTCCCACTGTGATATCACAAGACCCATTGTGACATCACAGTGCCCCACCATGATATCACAATGTTGTATGGTCACCCAATAATGCCATATTGTGACCTCATGCTGCCCAAATTGAATAGCACCATTCCCCATGATAGCCAATCTACTCCCCAATTATGAGCTCATGTTGCCTATTTATAGCTGCATAATTAAACTTTTTTACATCACAATTCCAAATTGCAACATCACAGTGACATGATATGACATCATAGTTCCACATTACGACATTACAATACCCAATTGAGACACCACACTGGCCTAATCTGACATTATGATACCCTTCTCGTGACTTGTCAATTCCCCATTATGACCAGATAATTCCCCATTGATGTTACAGTTTTCTTTTGTGACATGATCACCTCCCGGTGTGGCACAAGTGCCCGTGATGACATCAGAGTCCACATTATAGCATCAAAATTCCCCTCTTTCTCAGGGTAATGCTTCACTGTCACATCAAGGTGTGGTGACACTAGGTTGGCCCAATGTGAAATCATCATTTCCAGTGTGACACCACAATTACCCTATTATGACCTCACATTGCCCTCACTAGAGCAGCAAAATCAACATTTATGTTAATACAATACCCCACTGTGACAACACAGTTGCACATTATGACATCACCTTTCGAAATATGGCATCAAAATATTCCATTGTGACATCATCATGCCTTATGGTGACTTCACACATCCTATTGTGTTATCACAACACCACATTGTGACATCATAGTGATCCATATGACTTCAGAATTCTCCATCATGATATCATAATCATCCATTACAGCATCACAATTAACCCATGTGACATTACATTTCTTCAGTCATAACAGTATTTGCATCATTGTGGCACAAAAACACTCCATTCTGACATCACAGTGTCCTTTTGTGATACCACTGTACCCCATGCGGACATTCTTTTCACGTTTACTTCCAATTCCCCATTATGTTCTCACATTGCCCTCGTTATCGTCTCAGTGTGCTCATCATGCTATCATGCCATTCCTTTATGCACTCACTATGCTCCACTGTGACTTCCAAATTCCCTATTGTGATATCAAAAATACCATTATGACATCACATGTCTCTGCTGTGCCATCAGAATACCCCCATTAGGATCTCACTCTTCCCCCATTCTGACTTTATAATGCCACATCATTAGCTCATAATTTCCATTTTGATCAGATAGTGCTCCATTAGGGCCCCATCACAACCTATATTTAAATAATTATGATTAGAAGCTCTTTGAAGGGACCCTGCTACACTTCATACAGCTCCAGGCCCAGAAAATGTACTGGATGGAGAGTTCTAAGATTTATGTTTCAGCTTGTTTCTGCTAACAAATGCCTTCACTTGAATGTAATATTGGGTTTTCAGGCATTTAAGAACTCTATTCCAGTCTCAAGATATAGGAAAAATTGTAATATTTTTATCTATGTCTTTTAATACTTGGTTCACACACACACAAAACCAGATGCCAGTTTGATATTTCTTTCCTTTTCCTACCTTTCCTTTCTTTTACTATTCCTGCTGTGACATCACCATGTCCTACTGTGATGTCATAATGCCCTATTGTGACCTCTTATACTGCCAATGTGACATCACAATTCACAATTTAGATCTCACAATTCTCATCATGACATTTAAATTATCTTACCATATCACAATTGCCAATTGTGACACCATAATAATGGATATGACAACACGGTATCACATTATAGCATCATACTAGGCCTTTGTGACATTATAATGCCCTATTGGGACATGTGTCCTATTGTGACCTCACAACTCTCCTTTTGACTTTAAAATTTCCCTTGGTGACATCACAATTTCCCACTGTGATATCACCAGGAACATTCTGACACCACAGGGCCCAGATAAGATATCACAATATTGTATTGTCACCCTACATTGCCATTTTATGAACTCATGATGCCCAGTTGGAACATCACCATTCCCCATGATAGCAAAATAACTTCCCAATGATGAGCTCATATCGCCTAATTATAGCAGCACAGTTAACCTTTATGACATCACAAATCCCAATTGCAACATCACAGTGACCTTTTATTACATCATAGTTCCACATTATGGCATTGCAATGCCCCATTGTGAAAACACCCTGCCCAATTTTGACATCATGTTGTCCTCTTCGTGACTAGTCAATACCCCTTTATGACCATACAATTCTTAGATCTCTGAATCCAGTCCTTTTTTTGGCTGGCAGCTCTATGAAGTGTAGTAGGGTGCCCTCGAAGATCTTCTATTCATAATATAGGTAAACAACATTTGTGATGGGGCCCCAATGGAGCACTATGTGATCAAACTGGAACTTATGAGCTAATGATATGGCTTTATAAAGTCAGAATGTGGGAAGGGTGAGATCCTAATGGGGGTATCCTGATTGAAGGGCAGAGAATTGTGATGTCATAATGGGATATTTGATATCACAATAGGAAATTGGATGGTCACAATGGCACATCATGATAGCATAAAGGAATGGCAATGTACCATAATGGGGAAACTGAGATGATAACCAGGGCAATGTGAGAGCATAATGGGGAATTCTGAAGTAACAGTAAAAAGTATGTCATAATGGGGTGCAGTGGTGTCACAATAGTGTGCTGTGATTTCACACTGGAGAGTTGTTCTGTCACAATGGCGCATCCAGTGTTATCACTGGAGAACTGTGATGTCACAAGGGTTTATTTTGATGCTGTAATGGATGATTATGATATCATGATGTGGAATTCTGCAGTCATACGGAAATGTATGATGACACAAGGGGATGTTGTGATACCAAAATAGGATGTGTGAATTGAAAATAAGTCATGATGATGTCACAATGGGATATTTTGATGCCATATTTGGTACAGTGAAGTGATGTCATAATGTGCAAATATGTTGTCACAGTGGGAAACTGTAGTATCATAAAGGTTGATTGTGCTGCACTAATGAGGGCAATGTGAGGACTTAATAGGGAAATTGTGCTGTCACAGTGGAAATGATGAAGTCACAATGGGCCAAGCTAATGTCACCACAAGGCACCTTGATGTGACAGTGAAGCATTACCCTGTGAAAAAAAGGAATTGTGACGCTATAATGGGGACTGTGATGTCATCATGGGCACTTGTGTCACCATGGGCAGTTGTGATGTCACAAGATAAAACTGTAACATCAATGCAGAATTGTCTGTTCATAATGGGGAATTGACAATTCCTGATGTGGGTATCATGATGTCAAAATAGGGTGGGGTTTTGCTCTGTCACAACAATGCATCTACAGTTATCACTCCAGAACTGTGTTTTGACAAGGGTTTGTGGTCATGCTGTTATGTATGTTTATGATATCATGATGGGGAATTCTGAAGTCATATGGAGAACTATGATGTCACAATGGGGTCCTGTGATTCCACAATAGGATGTGTGAAGTCACAATGAGGCATGATGATTCCACAATGGAATATTTTGATGCCATATTTGGTAGAGTGATGTAATAATGTGCAACTATGTTGTCACAGTGGTGAATTGTGGTATTATAAAAGGTGACTGTGCTGCTCTCATGAGGGCACTGTGAGGTCATAATAGGGTAACTGTGATGTCACACCACAAGTGATGATGTCACATTGGGCCAAGCTAGTGTCACCACAGGGCATCTTGAGGTGAAAGTGAAGCATTACTCTGTGAAAAAGGGGAATTGTGATGGAATAATGGGGACTGTGAATGTCACACAGGGCACTTGTGTCAATTTGGGCAGATAGGATGCCAGAAATAAAACTTAAACATCCAAAGAGAATTCTCTGGTCATAATGGGGAATTGAAAAGTCATGATGAGGTTATCCTCAAGTCAAAATAGGGCAGTGTGCTGTCACAACGGGGTACTGTAATGCCATAATGTGGAACTATGATGTCATAACATGTCACTGTGATGTCACACTTGGGAATTGTGATGTCATAAAGGTTAATTGTGCTGTTATAGTTAGGCAACATGTGCTCATAATTTGGGAGTAGTTTTGCTTAAATAAGGAATTGTGATGTTCCAACTGGGCATCATGAGGTAACAATATGGCATTATTGGGTGACAATACAATTTTTGATATCATACTGGGTCACTGTGAAGTTACAATTGTACTGATGATATCACAGTGGGCAATTGTGATATCACAGTGGGCAATCATGATATCTCAAAGGAAAAGTGTAATGTCATACTGGCAGTTACGAGGTCACAATAGAACACATGTCATAATAGTGCATTATGATATCACAAAGGCATAGCATGATGCCAAAATGTGATACCATGATGTCATATCCATCATTGTGGTGTCACAATTGGCAATTGTGACATTGTAAGATAATTTAAATGTCATGATGAGAATTGTGAGATCTTAATTGTGAATTGTGATGTCACATTGGCAGTAACCGAGGTCACAATAGGGTGTTAGGATGTCACAGTAGGACATGGAGATGTCACAGCAGGAGTAGTAAAAGAAAGGAAAGGAAGGAAAAGGAAAATATATCAAACTTACATCTGGTTTGTGTGTGTAACCTAGTATTAAAAGAAATAGATAAAAAAATTACAATTCTTCTAATACATTGAGACTGGAAAAGAGTACTCAAATGCCTGAAAAAGCAAATGTTACATTCAAGTGAAGGCATTTTTTAGCAGAAACAATTTGAAACATAAATCTTAGAACTCTAAATCCATTACTTTTTTGGGGATTGGAGCTGTATGAAGTGTAGAAGGGTGCCATGGAAGATCTTCTAATCATAATTAAGGTAAACATAAGTTGTGATGGGGCCCTAATGGAGCCTTATGTGATCAAAATGGAAATTATGAGCTAGTGATGTCACTTGATAAAATGAGAATGGGGGAATTGGGAGATCCTAATTGGAGTTCCTTGCTGGCACTGCAGAGAAATTGGATGTCATAATGGGATATTTGATGTCACAATAGGGACTTTGGAGGTCTAAGTGGGGCATAGTGACAGCATAAAGGAATGCCATGACACCATAATGAGGACACTGAGACGATAATGAGGTCAATGTGAGATCATGATGGGGAATTGTGAAGTAAACGTGAAAAACATGCATCCCGGGGTACAGTGTTATCACAATAGGGAGCTGTGATGTCACAGTGGAGTGTTGTTCTGTCACAAGGATGCATCTACTGTTATCACTCGAGAACTGTGATTTGACAAGGGTTTATGGACATGCTGTAATGGATGATTATGATATCATGATGGGGAATTCTGAAGTCATATGGAGAACTATGATGTCAGAATGGGATGCTGTGATCCCACAATAGGATGTGTGAAGTCAAAATGAGGCATGATGATTCCACAATGGAATATTTTGATGCCATATTTGGTACAGTGATGTAATAATGTGCAACTATGTTGTCACAGTGGTGAATTGTGGTATTATAAAAGTTGACTGTGCTGCTCTCATGAGGGCACTGTGAGGTCATAATAGGGTAACTGTGATGTCACACCAGAAATGATGATGTCACATTGGGCCAAGCTAGTGTCAACACAGGGCACATGGAAGTGAAAGCGAATCATTACCCTGTGAGAAAGGGGAATTTTGATGGAATAATGGGGACTGTGATGTCACAATGAGCACTTGTTTCACTTTGGGCAGTTATGATGTCACAAAAGAAAACTGTAACATCCTTAGAGAATTCTCTGGGCATAATGGGGAATTGACAAGTCATGATGAGGGTATCATCAAGTCAACATAGGACAGTGTGCTGTCACAGCGGGGTACTGTAATGCCATAATGTGGAACTAGGATGTTATAACATGTCACTCTGATGTCACAGTTGGGAATTGTGATGTCATAAAGGTTAATTGTGCTGTTATAATTAGGCAACCTGTGCTCATAATTTAGGAGTAGTATTGCTAAAATGGGGAATTGTGATGATCCAACTGGGCATCATGAGGTATCAATATGGAATTATTGGGACACAATACAACATTGGGATATCATCCTGGGTCACTGTGATGTTACAACTGTACTGGTGATGTCACAGTGGGCAATTGTGATATCACAGTGGGCCATCATAATATCTCAAAGAAAATTGTAATGTCATACTGGCAGTTGCGAGCTCACAATAGAACACATGTCATAATAGTGCATTATGATATCACAAAGGCATAGCATGATGCCAAACTGTGATACCATGATGTCATAAGCAATATTGTGGTGTCACAATTGGCAATTGTGATATTGTAAGCTAATTTAAATGTCATGATGAGAATTGTGAGATCTTAATTGTGAATTGTGATGTCACATTGGCAGTATACATGGTCACAATTGGGTGTTATGATGTCACAGTAGGACATGGTGATGTCACAGCAGGAGTAGTAAAAGAAAAGAAAGGAAGGAAAAGGAAAAAAATATCAAACTTACACCTGGTTTGTGTGCTTAACCTAGTATTAAAAGAAATAGATAAAAAAAATTACAATACTTCCAATATATTGAGACTGGAAAAGAGTTCTCAAATGCCTGAAAAAGCCAGTGTTCCATTCAAGTAAAGGCATTTGTTAGCAGAAACAAGCTGAAACATAAATCTTAGAACTCTGAATCCAGTACTTATTCTGGGCCTGCAGCTGTATGAAGTGTAGCAGGGTCCCTTCAAAGAGCTTCTAATCATAATTAAGGTAAACATAGGTTGTGATGGGGCCCAAATGGAGCACTATCTGATCAAATGGAAATTATGAGCTAATGATGTGGCTTTATCAAGTCAGAATGGGGGAAGAGTGAGATCCTAATGGGGGTATTCTGATGGCACAGCAGACAATTGTGATGTCATAATGGGATTTTTGATATCACAATAGGGAATTTGGAGGTCAGAGTGGGGCACAGTGACTGCATAAAGGAATGGCATGATAGCATGATGAGCAAACTGAGACGATAACGAGGGCAATGTGAGAACATAATGGGGAATTGGAAGTAAACTTGGAAAGTATGTCCGCATGGGGTACAGTGGCATCACAAAAGGACGCTGTGATGTCACAGTGGAGTGTTGTTGTGCCACAATGATGCATCTACTGTTATCACTGAAGAAATGTAATGTCACATGGGTTAATTGTGATGCTGTAATGGATGATTATGATATCATGATGGGGAATTCTGAAGTCATATGGATCACTATGATGTCACAACGCGGTGTTGTGATACCACAATCGGATGTGTGAACTCACCGTAACGCATGATGATGTCACAATAGGATATTTCAATGCCATATTTCGAAAAGTGATGTCATAATGTGCAACTAAGTTGTAACAGTGGGGTATTGTAGTAACATAAATGTTGATTGTGCTGCTCTAGTGAGGGCAATGTGAGGTTATAATAGGGTAATTGTGGTGTCACACTAGAAATGATGATGTCACAGTGGGCCAAGCTAGTGTCACCACACCTTGATGTGACAGTGAAGCATTACCCTGTGAAAAAGGGGAATTTTGATGCTATAATGGGGACTTTGATGTCATCATGGGCACTTGTGCCACACTGGGAGGTTTTCATGTCACAAAAGAAAACCATAACATCAATGGGGAATTATCTGGTCATAATGGGGAATTGACAAGTCACGAGAAGGGTATCATAATGTCAAAACAGGGCAGCGTGGTGTCACAATTGGGTATTGTAATGCCATAATGTGGAACTATGATGTCATAACATGTCACTGTGATGTTGCAATTGGGAATTGTGATGTCAAAATGTTAATTATGCTGCTATAAATAGGCAACATGAGCTCATAATTGGGGAGTACATTGGCTATCATGGGGAATGGTGATGTTCCATTTGTGCAGCATGAGGTCACATTATGGAAATATTGGGTGACCATACAACATTGTGCTATCACGGTGGGACACTGTGATGTCACAATGGTCCTGGTGATATCACAGTGGGCAATTGTGATGTCACAGTGGGCAATCATGGGGTCACAAAGAAAATTGTAATGTCATAATGGGAGGTGCGTGGTCACAAGTGAACACATGAAACACTAGGGCATTATGATGTCACTAAGGCATAGCATGATGCTATAATGTGATACCATGATGTCATATCCATCATTGTGGTGTCACAATTGGTAAATGTGATGTTGTAAGACAATTTAAATGTCATGATGAGAATTGTGAGATCTTAATTGTGAATTGTGATGTCAAATTGGCAGTATTTGAGGTCACTATTCGGCATTATTGTGTCACAGTAGGACGTCGTGATGTCACAGAAGATATAGGAAAAGAAAGGAATGGAAGGAAAAGGAAAGATATCAAACTGATATCTGGTTTTCTGTGTGTGTGAACCTAGTACTAAAAGAAATAGATGAAAAAATTTCAATTCTCCCATGATATTGAGACTGGAAAAGTGTTCTTAAATGCCTGAAAAAGCAAATGTTACATTCAAGTGAAGGCATTTGTTAGCATATACAAGTTGAATTATAAATCTTAGAACTCTGAATCCAGTCCTTTTTATGGCCGGCAGCTGTATGAAGTGCAGTAGGGTGCCCTCAAAGATCTATTCATAATTAAGGTAAACATCGTTTGTGATGGGGCCCTAACGGAGCATCATGTGATCAAAATGGAACTTATGAGCTAATGAATTGGCTTTATAAAGTCAGACTGTGGGAAGTGTGACACCGTAATGGGGGTATCCTGATGGCAGAGCAGAGAATTGTGATGTCATAATGGGATATTTGATAACACAATAGGGATTTGGAAGGTCACAGTTGCACATCATGATAGCATAAAGGAATGGCACGGTACCATAATGGGGACACTGAGATGATAACCAGGGCTATGTGAGATCATAATGGGAAATTGTGAAGGAACAGTAAAAAGTATGTCATCATGGGGTGCAGTGGTGTCAAAATAGGGTGCTGTGATATCACAGGGGAGAGTTGTTCTGTCACAATAGTGCATCCAGTGTTATCAATGGAGAACTGTGATGTCACAAAAGTTTATTTCGATACTGTAATGGATGAGTATGATATCATGATGGGGAATTCTGCAGTCATATGGAGAACTATGATGTCACAATGGGATGTTGTGATACCAAAATAGGATGTGTGAATTCAAAATAAGGCATGATGATGTCACAGTGGGATATTTTATGCCATATTTGGTACAGTGATATCAAAATGTACAAATATGTTGTCACAGTGGGAAGTTGAAATATCATAAATGTTGATTGTGCTGCACTAAAGAGGGCAATGTGAAGACTTAATAGGGTAATGGTGGTGTCACAGTGGAAATGATGATGTCACAATGGGCCAAGCTAATGTCACCACAAGACACCTTGTTTTGACACCGAAGAATTACCCTGTGAAAAAAAGGAATTGTGACCCTATAATGGGGACTGTGATGTCATCAAGGGCACTTGTGTCACACTAGGATGATATGATGTCACAAAAGAAAACTGTAACATCAATGAGGAATTGTCTGGTCATAATGGGGTATTGACAAGTCACGAAGAGGACATCATGATCTCAAAATACGGCGGGGTGGTGTCACAATGGGGCATTGCAATGCCATAATGTTGAACTATGATGTCATAACAGGTCACTGTGATGTTGCAATTGGGAATTGTGATGTCATAAAGGTTAATTGTGCTGCTATAATTAGGCAACATGAGCTCATCATTGGGGAGTTTTTTTCTATCATGGGGAAGGGTGATGTTCCAACTGGGCATCATGAGTTCACAAAATGGCACTGTAGGGTGACAATACAACATTGTGATAACTTAGTGGGGCACTGTGGTGTCACAATGGTCCTAGTGATATCACAGTGGGCAATTGTGATGTCACCAAGGGAAATTGTAAAGTCAAAAGGAGAGTTGCGAGGTCACCATAGAACACATGTCACAATAGGGCATTATAATGTCACAGAGTCCTAGCATGATGCTATAATGTGATACCGTGATGTCATATCCATCATTATGGTGTCACAATTGGCAATTGTGATGTTGTAAATAATTTAAATGTCATGATGAGAATTGTGAGATCTTTATTGTGAATTGAGATGTCACATTGGCAGTATACGAGGTCACAATAGGGCGTTATGACATCACATTAGGACATGGTGATGTCACAGCAGGAATAGGAAAAGAAAGGAATGGAAGGAAAAGGAAAGGAATATCAAACTGGCATATGGTTTTGTGTGTGTGTGAACCAAATATTAAAAGTCATAGATAAAAATATTGCAATTCTTCCAATATCTTCAGACTAGAAAAGAGTTCTTATATGCCTGAAAAAGCCAATGTTACATTCAAGTAAAGGCATTTGTTAGCAGAAACAAGCTGAAACATAAATCTTAGAACTCTCAATCCAGTACTTTTTCTGGGCCTGCAGCTGTATGAAGCGTAACAGGGTCCCTTCAAAGCGCTTCTAATCATAATCAAGGTAAACATAGGTTGTGAAGGGGCCCTAATGGAGCACTATCAGATAAAAATGGAAATTATGAGCTAATGATGTGGCTTTATAAAGTCAGAATTGGGGAAGAGTGAGATCCTAATGGGGTTATTCTGATGGCACAGCAGAGAATTGTGATGTCATAATGAGATTTTTGATATCACAATAGGGAATTTGGAGGTCACAGTGGGGCATAGTGACTGCATAAAGGAATGGCATGATAGCATGATGAGCACACTGAGACAATAACGAGGGCAATGTGAGAACATAATGGGGAATTGGAAGTAAACGTGAAAAGTATGTCCGCCTGGGGTACAGTGGTATCACAAAAGGACAGTGAGATGTCAGAGTGCAGTGCTTTTGTGCCACAATGATACATCTACTGTTAACACTGAAGAAATATAATGTCACATGGGTTAATTGTGATGCTGCAATGCATGATTCTGATAACATGATGGGGAATTCTGACGTCATATGGATCACTATGATGTCACAACCTGGTGTTGTGATACCATAATAGGATGTGTGAATTCACCATAAGGCATGATGATGTCACAATGGGATATTTCGATGCCATATTTCGAACAGTGATGTCATAATGTGCAACTATGTTGTCACAGTGTGGTATTGTAGTAACATAAATGTTGATTTTGCTGCTCTAGTGAGGGCAATGTGAGGTCATAATAGGGTAATTGTGGTGTCACACTGGAAATGATGATGTCACAGAGGGCCAAGCTAGTGTCACCACAACTTGATGTGACAGTGAAGAATTACCCTGTGAAAAAGGGGAATTTTGATGCTATAATGGGGACTCTAATGTCATCATGGGCACTTGTGCGACTCTGGTAGGTTTTCATATCAGAAAGGAAAACTGTAACATCAATGGGGAATTATCTGGTCATAATGGGGAATTGACAAGTCACGAAAAGGGTATCATAATGTCAAAATAGGGCAGCGTGGTGTGACAATTGGGTACTGTAATGCCATAATGTGGAACTATTCTGTCATAACATGTCACTGTGATGTTGCAATTGGGAATTGTGATGTCAAAAAGGTTAATTATACTTCTATAAATAGGCAACATGAGCTCATAATTTGGGAGGAGATTGGCTATCATGGGGAATGGTGATGTTCCATTTGGGCAGCATGAGGTCACAATATGGCATTATTGCGTGAACATACAATATTGTGATATCATGGTGGGGCACTGTGATATCACAATGGTACTTGTGATATCACAGTGGGCAATTGTGATGTCACAGTGGGCAATCATGAGGTCACAAAGGAAAATTGTAATGTCATAATGGGAGTAGCGTGGTCAAAAGTGAACACATGTCACAATAGGGCATTATGATGTCACAAAGGCATAGCATGATGCTATAATGTGATACCATGATGTCATATCCATCATTGTGGTGTTACAATTGGTAATTGTGATGTTGTAAGACAATTTAAAGTCATGATGAGAATTGTGAGATCTTAATTGTGAATTGTGATGTCAAATTGGCAGTATGCGAGGTCACAATTGGGCGTTATTGTGTCACAGTAGGACATGGTGATGTCACAGCAGCTATAGGAAAAGAAAGGAAAGGAAGGAAAGGGAAAGATAACAAACTGGTATCTGG
>PVJX010034815.1:0-18668 GCA_004027295.1 Dolichotis patagonum | reverse complement strand
CTGTTCTTCTCACAGTGACATCAGTCTCAGGCCAGGAGCACTCTTCACCCACAAGCCATAGCAACGTAACTTTACATGAAGACAACCTTGGCCCGCGCCTTATTCCCAGCTACCCAGGGAGCTGAGGCAGAAAGATCAAAAACTGAAGGCCAACCTGGCCTCTTAGACCCAACTCAATACCGATGCAAAGAGTGCTGGAGATGGATCTCCGTGCCCTGGTTTCATTCCCCAGCACTGAGAAACAAACACACAAATAAACAACCAGTGAATTTCAGAGAACTCTCTTTTCTCCACTGTGACCATCATAACCAAAACTATTTTCTCAGGCTCTCTATTTCCTTCCCTAAGCTAGGGTGTATACTGGCACAGAAGAACAATTATTCTAAAGGGATTAACCAGTCAAAGACATCATGAAAGGGACTCTAATTTGGAAGGGGAAGATGCCCAGTGAATCAAAGATTCAGCGCTGATCCAGGTGAGCAATCTACTGTTTAAACCCTGTATTACAAAAGCAGAGAGTGAGCATTCTCGCTGATCGAGAAAGCTGAAAATAGACATGTAACTTATTAACAGCAATTGTTAGTTTTACCATCGGTCCTGGGAAATGTCGTGATGTAACCAGCCATATGAAAAGCAAGGTCTGCACTGGCATGGGCTTCATGGATTTCATTCTTGTTCTTGTTCTTTTTTTTTTTTGGTGGTGCTGGCCATGGAACCTAAGCCCTGGCATAGGCTGTTCTACCACTGAGCTCTACCCTCAGAGTACATTTTGATGTAAATTTTGCAAAGATGAAGATTCATCTTGTAGAATGCAGAAGGCTCATTTTCCTGATACCTAACCTTTTACTCTTACACAGTATGATCAAAATACATAGTGAATATCCAAATTTTCAAAATTACAGTGAAAGACATTATATTCCCCATCACTTCTGACATGCTTTTCCTATCATCTTGCCACTGTCTGAAGCAGATCTTGAAATCCTCTTTGACGCCTGACTTACAAGGTGTGAGAAAAGGTACAATGAATGCTGCGGCTTCACACCACCCAGCAAGCAGGCAGGCATGTCAGAACCTTACAGTGTGTCCTCATCAGCGTTATTACTGTGTGACCGGCTCTGTGTGGCTTCTTGCTCTTCCCAAAGCTAAAAGGACCATGAAAAGGAAACATTTTGAAGAGACCCAGGACGTGACGGCATGAAAAGGAAACATTTTGCAGAGACCCAGGACGTGACGGCAGCTGTAACAGTTCAGCCACAGACACTCCCAAATGTGACTTCCAGGACTGCTTCGGGAAGTGGAAAGAAGCCGGGTAAGGCGATGCACCCTGGAATCCCAGCATTCAGGAGGCTGAAGCAGAAGGATCACCATGAGTTCAAGGTCAGCCTGGGCTACACAAATGAGTTCAAGACCAGCCTGCACCACACAGCGAGACCCTGACTCAAAAGAAAAAATAAAGTAGAAAGAATGGTGGGATATTGTTCTTGGAAAGAAGAATAGTTTGAGGGGCATTAATGGCAATGTTCTCTTCTACTTTAATTTTTTTCATTTAATTATTCACTGTGTTTCAATCATACCTCACAGATGAACCTTTTTGCTAAAATGAACTTGTTCATTTTCATTCCAAGTTTTCTCTTTTTGTTTACTCTTTTTTTTTTGCACCAAGGATCGAACTCTTGACCTTGAGCTTGCCAGGTAGTTGCTCTCAAAAGGAAAAGGGAAGAGAAGGGAAAGGAAAGAAAAAGAAAAGACAAGCAAAAGAAAAAAAGCAGGTGTGGTGGTGCATGCCTGTAGCTCAGTACTTGAGAGGCTGAGGCAGGAGAACTTCCACAAATTTGAGGTCACACTGAACTATATGGCAAGACAGTTTTAAAAAACAAAATAATAAAAAGGTCCATACAATTCTGAGAAATGTCATTTTTCATCTTAGTGGTGACTTTAATGATAATTTTTGCCCAAATTGTGCCATTTTTGAGTATTTCATGCTGCACCCCTGAATGACAGAAAAGCTACTCCACAGTGCCTGGCCCACTTATGCCCTCACTGCAGGAGACAGAGAGGTCAGGTGGGGCTCAGGAGAAGGAGCGAGGAGACCTTTGCAAGGCCTGGGTGCCCCTGACCCGGTCCCACAACCTCTGCTCTCTGGAGACCCCAGCTCATGGCTCCATTGTTTCTCAGAGGCCCCCGGCAGGGTGACAACAGCAGTGACAGCAAGCAGACAAGAGAGCAGGTGCTTCACCAGGCCAGCCCCGAAGCTGGGCCCAGGGCTGCTTTACTGAGACAGAACTGCTCGTGTAGGACTCGGGCCCAGCCTTTCCACGTGGCCAGCACAGCAGGGAGCAGGGCAGGAATCTAGAAGACCCCATGACTGAGGCAATCCGGGAGGACCACGCTAAGTCAGCTTAAGGCAAAATGGCCAGGGCCAGAGCACAGAGAGGAGACAGAGACGCCTCCAGCACCTTCAGTCACATGGGGCCTAGCGGAAGTAGTTGGGACACTCGTGGGCAACCAGGTGCCAGCCTTGATCAAAGGCCTCCACCACAGGCGGCTCCAGGGGCCCTTCCTCCACAGCGGCCAGGTTCTGCTTCAGCTGCTCCAGGCTGGACATGCCCAGGATGACCGCGTCCCCGTGGGTGCCCTGCAAGGGGAGAAGCCACACTTGAGTACCATCGTGCTGCCAAGTGGTTCCACTCTTTCCCTTCTCTCACATGTCAAGATTTGGGATCAGTGTGTATTTATATCCTGAGTATTCAGTAAGAACTGAAGGTGCCTCTGACTCTCATAGTTCGGTGACTTTACACCTTGTCTGCTCTTCCCTGCTCACCTACACCGAGCTAGGTAAATTCTGCCACACAACAGCTGGACTGTGTAAGCTCTCCTGAGACTCAAGTCTTGTGTTTTCAGTGTGATTATCAAAAGGGAAGTTATCCAGCGAACTTAGACACCCTGTGTGGGGCATCTGTAAGGAAGCTTTCACCAGGAAGACGTGAGGCTGGAAGAGAAGGAACCCAGCTCCCACCAGAGGAGTAGGACTGATGGGCTCTGCAGAGAACCTTGCATTGAAATTTCTACCCCGTGGCCCTGAAGCAAGGCCAGCAGATCGCTGTAGCTGCTGGTTTCAAACAGGAGCCTAAAAAGAATTCTTTCTGTGGTCTGTTGGCCATTTCAGAACTTTGAAAATGGAATGGTCAGTTCATTAGAAAGCAATAGAAGGTGAGTGTGACAGACTTTCAGTGGCCTGCAGGAGGGAGTCCCTGGTGCCTCAGGACCTGCACCATTAGGTTGACTCCAGGTGCCGGGAGAACGAGGAGCTCCTCCCCTCTCTGGGGGGCGGCTGAGAGTGTGGCAGACTTTCAGCGGCCCGAAGGAGAGAAACCCTGGCGCATCGGGACCTGCACAGTGCGGTTGACTCAGGGTGATGGGAGAACAAGGAGCTCCTCCCCTCTCTGGGGGGTGGCTGTGAGTGTGGCAGACTTTCGGTGGCCCAAAGGAGAGAGACCCTGGCGCCTCAGGACCTGTACCATGCGGTTGACTTGGGGTGCTGGGAGAACAAGGAACTCTTCTCGTCTCTTGGGGGGTGGCTGTGAGCCTGCCAGTGCTCAGGCTAAGAATCAAACATCTCATATCGTCCTGTCCCCCATCCTGTGCCGCCCCCCCAGCAAGTGGGAGCCAGTGAACTGGACTTATCTTGTGAAAAGTTTGGCTATGTTATTTAGTATGAGCTCCCCATATGCAAAGATATGGATAACCATTTGGAAGAAAACGAGACAATATGTCAGATAGTGAAGATCTCTGGTTGTCTAGCTTTGAAATTTGTGCTTTCTTGTGTCCCGTGCTGTTCTGTTCTGCTTTGTTGTGTTTAATTTTACTCCCTTTAAAATAAAATTTAAAAAAAGAAATTTCTACCCCATTATTATACAGCAAGTCCAGTTCCTCATCAATAAAACTAGAGAAACCATACCTCCTAATGTCCAAGTAATAATGCCATCATGTTTGTTAAACTCATAAAACCTGGCACTGCTATGACAGCAAAAAAGGAATGGAAGGAAAAATTTCAGAAGAGAATCGAAACAGTCTTTAGAAATCACCTGCAGTTAATTCTGAGTTCTTAAAAGGGCAGAGGTGGGGCCCCAGGGCTGCGGGGGTTACCTGCAGCTTGGAGTGGTGGTACATCCAGCGCAGGGCAGCCGAGGTCATGCTGGGGGCGCTGGTGCCGTAAGCGGCCTGCAGGGCCTTGTCCACCAGGGCGATGGCCTTGAAGTGGTGCTCCTTCCAGAACCTGCGCAGATGGCAGGGTGTCAGGGGGTCAGTCCCCTGGGTGCCACAGGCAAACAGCCAAGCAGCACATGTCCTGCAGTGTCCCTTCCAGTAGTGGACCTTCTGCTCTATAGGACATCATGATAGGCCAGGCTGCTGCTGGTCCTCACAAGAGACACTGATGACATCTTTATCCTCAGGGCTCATGTATCTGGCCCTCTGTATCTAACGGAACAAAGCAGCTGGGAGGGCAAGATTCAGTCCCAGGTCCTCTGAGCCTCCATCCATCTTTCCTCCCTTCTCAGAAGTGACTTCCAGGGCAGAGCTAAGGCTGGAAGACCACATGACCCTGGATTCCTAATTTCTTCACAGTGGTCTCAAGAAAGTAAGAAATCCCAGAGTTTGCCATTTCCTGTAGGAACCAACAGAGGTAGGTACAAGTAGCAAGGACGATTTCACCCCCAGCAAAGTCATCTACAACTTCATTTCTGATTAAGGGGACTTCCTACTCCACCCATTCTGATGCCCTGGCTCACCGATTCCTGTAGGTCTCAGACCAGTTATTTCCAAAGAAGCGGCCCGCCGGCTGTTTCCCATCCTTGTCCTCATACTTGTACTTGCCGGTTAGCAGGCCCCCTGCAGGAAGGCTGTGGTCAGATCTGGGCCCAGACTGTTCCCAGAGGCTGCCTCGCTCTCCAGCTCTGGGCACAGGGAAAGAAAGGAACCAAGGAGGGACACAGACACGACCCAGCTCTTGCCGAACCCTGTCTGCTTCCCATGGCTTGGGCTGGGTATCCACAGGGACGGAAACTGGCACATACAGGGCCGGGGATATAGCTCAGTGGTGTAGCGCCTGCCTGGCAAGCACAAGGTTCTGAGTTCAATTCCCAGTACCAAAAACAAATGAACAAAAAATAGAAATAGGCACAGACATAGCCAACAATGCCCACCCATCCCGGAAGGGCCTGTCCCCATACCAGCCAAAGGGTTGTAGGCGTAGAACCTCAATCCAAAGTGCCGGAGGCAGGGAAAGAGCTCTGTTTCCACCTGCCTGGTGGTGGCGTTGTACATGCCCTGCAGGGAGAGGGGCCAGTTGCAGGAGGTGGTTATGTCAAGGTAGGGGACCTAGCCTGTCTCTTTTCTTCTTCTTCTTTTTGTTTTTTTACTGTTGGGAACTGAACTCAGGGGCTCTGCACTGAGCTATACCTCTAGGTCTTTTAAACTTTTCATTGTAAGATATGGTCTCGCTAAACCAGGAAATTGCCCAGGCTGGGCTCAAACCTGCAAAATTCTTCCATCAGCCTCTCAGAGTGCTGAGACTAAAGGCATGTACCACCATACTTGACCACTTTTTCTTTTTTAAAAAATAACTAGTGTTTTCAGAACTTTTTTTTTTAAAGACAGGATCTCATTATGTTCCCAGGGTAGCCTTGACCTCCTGGGGTTCAGCCATTCTCCTGCCTCAGTCTCTTGAGTATGCAGGATTACAGGCACACGTCACGGAGCCATTTAGCTTTCCTCCTTTAAAATTCCGGGCACTGGGGAGGCTGAGGCAAGAGGATCACCACAAGACCCAGATCAGCCTGGGCTACAACATAGTGAGCTCAAGGCCAGCCTGAACTACAGAGCATGGCCCCGTCACAAAACACCAATAAAAGTCCACACCAACTCAGGACATCAGCGATTATTTCTAAATTCCCTAGGCAGTGGAGAAAATACGCAGTGGAGAAAGGGTATCCTGCTCAGGATAGGAAACCAGGATTGGACTTAATGAAAAATTACTATGGCTCCATCTATAGGCTGGGCACTGCATTTACAACCACTTACAAGTCTGGCAATGTCTGCCTCCAAGAGATGCCATAGTTTTTTTTTTTTTTTTTTAAGAGAGACATAAGAGAATTATAAAGTAATTAGAGCAGATTCTAGGATTAAAGTAGGGGCTCAGAAAGACTCACTGTGGTCACAGCAACCTCAAGCCAGCCTGAACTACATAGCGAGGCCTTGTCTCAAAAAACAAAACAAGAAACAAACAAATAACTGAGCACATAAAGATGTGGAGGCCTCAGGGGACCATGCAGCAGGGGGTTATGAGAAAGAGACCTCAGCCCTTGCCCAGGGAGCTGGCAGCAGCGTTTTATGCTGAAGTGCGGAGTGGGTGTAGAAGGAAGTCCGAGCCGCACACTCAGGCAGGAAGCCAGCAGGTGCCTGGAGCACAGGCTGGGGAGCAGGGGCCTCATGCTGAGCCACCTGCAAGTCACCCACAGGCCATGAGCAGGGAGAGCCTGCTGTGTAGGGGCACAGGGCATTCTGAGGGCCAAAAGCGAGCTGGGATCAGGAGAGGTCTGGAGTACGAGGCCCCAGCAACACTGGCACCCCGGGCAGCCTCACCTGGTACACGGTGGGCAGGATCCAGCCATTCTGCTTGCACAGGGTACAGATCTCGGCCACCTCCCAGGAGGCATAGTTGGAGAGGCCAAGCTCCACAAACTTGCCCTGCAGGGGAGAGGCACGCTCAGAGGCACCTGAGCCCAGGGCTCAGGCAGGGGAGAAGGGGTGAGGATCCGGGAGTGGGGTTACCCCAGCTCTGCTCTGGATGCCCGATGCCTCCATTGTCCTAGTAGTGTCAGCATGAGAGCAGGGGGAGACCACCGCCCCCTCACCTCCTGGTGCAGCTGCTGGCAGGCACGCAGCGTCTCCTCCACGGGGGTGCTGTGGTCAGGCGCATGTAGGTAAAAGAGGTCCACTCGGGGACACTGCAGCCGCTTCAATGATGTCTCCAGCTGGGACCTCACACTGTCAGGCTTCAGTGTCTTTCCATCCCAAGGGTTGGCCTTGGTGGCAATTTTCACTTGGTGGGAGAATGTAACAGTTGAGAGAATCAGAGTCACTCACTAGCTGTGCAATCCAGGTAAATTACTTAAATTCCTTGAACCTTATTTCTCTAATCTGTAAAATGGGGTAGCATTAGTTGAACCGTCCTCACACAGATGTCAGAGGAATTCAACAATGTTTTCAGTTGAAGTTTTGATTTTCTAGTCACCAAACTGCTGGTGGTGCCAGATGCTGCACAAGGCACTGAGTGTGCAGAGACAAAGTGAACACACTGGATCCCTGCCCTCCAGGTGCCCACGGTCTGCCTGTCTGCCTGCAGCAGAGAAATGAACACAGTACGACGGGAGCCCTGGGGAGAGGCATGAGGCCCATCCTGGCACCCAGAAAAGGCTTGCTTTAGGTGGTGAACCTATGGCATGTGTACCCCAGTGAAAGCTCTAAAGGGTTTGCCATCCCTGGTCCAGGTGATGAGCACAATCTGACTTCCTAGGAGTCAGCCTTGGCCAACCAAGAAGGGACAAAAATGCGACACAGACAAAAAAACACAGATGTGAGGCTGTACGGGTCCAATTCTGTGTCAGTAAAGTAGACCTGGGAAGAGGGCGCAGACGGGACCCTAAGGACTCAGAGAACATCCCACTGAAGCTGGACCAGGTCACGCGCAGGTCTCGTCCGGGGTGAAAGAGGCAGCTCACTCTGGCTGCAGTATAGAGAAAGAACTCAAGGGGGCAGGCCTGGAAGCAGGGAGACCAGACAGAAGTCGGCTCCTCAAGGTACTGATCCAGTTAGGTGTACTCTGAGAAGGTAATCAGAAACCTTCCTCTTCCCGGACTGTAGGAAGCGTGTCCACCCATCCATCCACTGAGCTGCCCCCAGGAGAACACTGCAGCAAGTCCTGCCATCTAGGAAGCTTGGAAGTGGGTTAACTTCGCCCTGTTCTTTCCCCTGTAAAGAATCCCAGCAGTCCGAACTGATCGGTGGATGGGTTTTGCACTTCCTCCCTTGGCAGCTAACTCAGCATGTCAGAGAGGTATCCTCAATCACGTGAGACATGGGAGAGAAGTCCACAGTTTGTCCCCCACTGCCCCCCCCAAGGCTGCCTTGGTGTGAACATTACCTCAGGTGTGCTCTGAGGACTCTGGCCCTTTGAGCTCCAGGCCTCAATGAAGGAAGCAAGGAAGGCTTGGAGAAGATTTATCAGTTCAGAAACAGAATATTCATTAACTAACCAGATGCTGCCTGGTGAAGTAGCAAGGACGGGCCGGAGAGACACAGTTCCATCTGTTCAAGTTGTGGATCTAAAGAAGATCCAGAGGGCCCCTCCACAGGGATGGGAAGAAGGAGCCTCATGGCGGCAAAGAGGAGGCCTCACTATGTGCCAGGCACCCTGCTGGTACTTCCAATGGCACCAGGTTAACGAGGGATAGCACATGCCTCATCCTCCATTGAGCCACACCTGCCCACTGGTCATCCTGCTGCATGACACATTTTGCAAGCCAAGTCTTTGCACAGCTATGCCCCAGCTTTTAATGCCTGTTCCTTTGTTCTCTCAACAGCAAATTACTGCACAAATTATTTTTTTGTCTTGTTTTGTTTTGTTTTTGTTTTTTTTTGAGACAGGGTCTTGCTATATAGTGCAGGCTGGCCTTGAACTCAATTATACAGCCCACGCTGGCCTCCAACTCACCATGATCCTCCTGCCTCAGCCTTCCAAGCACTGGGATTACAGGTGTGCGCTGACACACCTGGCAGTAGTGACCTTTTAAAGGTCTGGCTCCAGAGCCCTTTAACCTTTCCCTACTGCATCTTTCTGAGCGTCCCTCTTCTGCAGGCTCTAGCAATCAGTCTTACCCATGGGACTCTGGGCTCCCTAGTGGGCCAGTTGCTTTCCCTCCTGTAGCTCTGTGATAAAGCCCAGCACGGAACAGAGGAAAAGGGCTTACACCTCCCACACCACCACCCCTCCTTCCCCAGCGGGCCCCTGACATCTCTATAGTTCTCCGTGAGACCCCAAAGCACTGCCAACTGCATGGAACAAAGTCTAGGTACTGAACAATGATCAGCACGAGACAGGCTGCTCAGAGTGCCCGGGTGGTCAGGGACGGGTGGAGCGGAGAGGCGCAGGGCCTAGGTGAGCGGACGGGTGACGGGCACCTGGCAGGGCCTGCCATGGAAGTAAGGAGGTGGAAGTGTCAGCACAAGCTCGGGGCGAGATGGGGGGCTCCGCACAGGGAGGTCGGGGTGGCCGTTACCTCTGCAGTCTGCGCCGCCCAGCCCGAGCCCCAGGCCGCCCAGGATGCTTTCGGACTGGCCGTCTCCATACATGAAGGCCGTGTCCAGCTCCGTGTAGCCACGCTCCTGGAAAATGCGCACGGACGCGGCGCTGGCAGACGCGTCCATGCGGCGTCCCATCTCCATGGTGCCCAGAACCGTGGCGGGCCGGGTAGGGGTGTTCCCGGTGGCCCGTGGAGGCAGCTGCCGGGACATGACGACGGTGCGGGACTCGGCCAGCCGAGAACTTTGCGCCCAGCCAAACACTGCGCGGTTCACAGACCGACACGCCGAGCGCAGCATCAGGACTGCGCCTGCGCGACAGCCAGCTTTGGGACCCGCCCACGATCTAGGGGCGGGGCTGGGAGGAGGTTAGGGAGCTAGGACAAAGCCGCGCAGGGCTGTCCGGCGCACACTTGCTGCGAGCCAGCAGCTCCTGCAGGGACCGTCTGCCAAGAGTGCGTAGTGAGAGGTGGAGCCGCGCGGCTCCTGGGGCGGGGCGGCGGCGTCGGGTCACCTGACCCGGAGCACTGAGCCCAGAAGCCGGGTCCCGCGGAGGATCCTGAAGTGGTGAGACGATTTAGGGCCTGGCGGCTGGTTGTCGGGCTTGGGGTCGGGGCTCCTGACGCTTCCTGCCACGTTTCCCCACACCCTCTTCCCGCACCTGCCCAGTGCCTGGCTTCTGTCCTCTCCAAAGGCTCGAGATCCTGGGACGAGGCGCGGAGCTTGCTTGGGGCAGCCATTCGGGGCTGGGGGCCTTGTGTGCTTCGGGGACGGCGAGCACAGCTGCCAGGCCAGCCTGGGCAGGTGGGGTCAGGGTCTCCTCTCAGCTGCTCTTGTGGCCGATGGCTTGTAGTGGCTTTGTTTTGCTTGGCGGAGAGAACGAGGGCGCTGACCCAGCTGCTGCCCTGTCATTATCCCTCCAAACTGGCCGCCGCCCGGAGGCCTGGAGCAGGTGGGAGCCCCGAACCGGGACGCTGCCCCACCACATTCTCCGTAGGCGTGCCCACACCAAGTGCAGGGAACGGTGTTAATGGTGCAGGGCCAGTGTGGGTTTAGAAATGCGAGGACTGGCCAGAGTCATGGTCATAGGTCTTGTCCCTTCAACACTTACCGAAGGCCCCAAAGTATCATAGCCTCCCTGAACAGTACTGTGAATGCTCGCTCTGTGCTGGGCACCACTGTAATTGCGTGGCCTGGTTTATCTCATTTAACCCTGCATTAGCCTAGCAGGTGAGTACTTGCATTAATCCCCCAAGTTACAGATGGGAATGGTAAGTCTCCATTGCTTGCTCGAGATTTCTAGACCAGCAGCCGCAGAGCAGCTAGACAGATTCACTTTTCTGCTTAATCCTAGGTCCTCTGAGCTCAGTGTTCTCCTTCCTTCCCTTTTCCTTGAAAAAAAATTTCCCCTTCTTTTCCCTTCTCTCTCACTTTTCCTCCCTCCAGCTGGCTCTCAGGGTTATCTGAACCTTTACTGCATAGCCGTCCTAGTGAGCCTAGATGCTGAGACCAGGGAGTGCATAACCAGGGTGAGGGGAGAAGTGCGTGTTAAAATGGTTGCTGAGGACCTTGACAAACCCTCTTCAGGGGTGCGGCCCAGGGAAGGGGAGCAAGAGGGAGCAGGCTTTGTACAGCTGGCTTTTGCAAGGCCTCGTGGAGAGGGTCATTACGGACTGGGTCATAATGGAGCCAGATTTATAGCTCAAGGGGCACAGGCGTCTACCTGGTAAGTGTGAGGTCCTGAGTTCAATTCCTGGTACAAAAAAAGAGAACTGGGTCATAGTATCCCTTTAACAGAGCTTGTGGGGAGAAGGACATCTGTAGGTGAGGAGACAGTGTGTGCAGACATGGGGGGCAGGAAGTAGAGTTAGAAGGGCAGTTCTTGGGATCCTTGGGCCGTCTCAACCGGTAGGTGAGACAGACAGTGGATATGCTGTGGTGAGAAATGCGTCTCTGGCTTTGCCTAGAGCTGGGGAGAGAGGTGGGGTGTGGACCGAGAGGCTCTGTCCAGCTCAGCCTTTCTGAAAGTACATAGTGTTCCTTTAAATCCCTAAGCACCCAGAATCTCTGTCCACATCATTTCCTCCCTACTTCTGTGAAGGGAGGGAGGGGCCCAGAGTGGTCCAGATACTGGGCTTTCATCCTCACAGCAGGCTCTGCTGGGCATGAAGTCCAACACTGGGCTGAGGGCTTTACGTGCGTTTCATCAGCACAGCCATCCAAGGACAGAATGTCATTAGCTCCATTTTATTGACAGGCTCCAGCAGGTTAAACTGCTCTCCAAAGCCACTCGGCCACATCTGTAAAATGGGGACAGTGTCCCCTATCCTGATGAGGCGTTGTAAGGATGATAATGTACAAACATGTGGGTGACTACAGTGGTGGCGTGTTTGGGATCTACAAGCAGAGGCTGGGGGAGGTGTCCCCATCAGATGCACTTGCTTTGAGATGCCTCTGACGCCGCAGAGATGCGATTCTTTCCCTGGACTGTGCATTAGTTCAGGGAATCCTTGCATCTGCCAGTGACGGGGCATCAGGTGAATGCTTCCAGTGTCAGCTGTGCTGATGGGCATCAAGGAGGGCCGCTGAGATCCAGAGCCTTTCCACCACCCCACACTGTCCCCTCGTGACACACAGTGAGCCAGAGACACAGTGACCTGGGCCTTAGCTCCCACAGCCAGTCATGCTGGGGCTGAGACCTACGCTTCCTGAGAAAAGGAGCTGACTCGCTTCCTTTCCCCGCCTGAGGTTCCCACATGGCTGTGACCTCAGCAGTTCCATGGGTCCAGCCAGGGCATTGCTTGATGAGGAGCAGGGCTCCCAGACACAAGGGGAATGAAGGTGCTAGGGGGAGCCCCCACCTGGGCGAGGAAACCCCCACTTAGCACAGCAAGAAAAGGGGAAGCGCTGCGAGCCACGCGCTGTGAGCCATGCCTGATGGCAGTGGAGTCTGGTGGCTGCGAGCAGGGGTCATGGTCTTGGCCCTGGGTTTGACTCTTCTGCTTCATGGCGGGGTGACTCTGGCAGAGCACCTCCCTGCTGTGGTCTCAGGTCCCTCCTGGGTGTATCAGTTGTCCCTGCTTCCAGGAGTGGGGAGGACGAACTATACTAATGTGTGCCAGACGCCCAGCCCTGAGCTGGCCAGCAGCTGAGCCGTCAGGGTGGTGGCAGTGATCACCGACGGAGATGGCTCCAGGCCCCTTTGCCCCTTTTCTGAGGTTGTCACACAGCAGAGACTGTTCTGCTCTCTGGCCAGGTTGCCTGGGCACTGAGAGCAGCCACTTCCTCTCTGCCCCTGTGTTTACCTGGATTCTGGCTTGGGAGTGGTGGTAGATTCATTGCCAGTAGGTGTTCTGCAGGCCGTGTGAGCTCCTGGGGGGACACGCACTCAAGCACCCCAACTTGTATCTCAGCTGCTAGGGCGACCTCAGGGGATCACTTCTCCTCACTTGTCTGACCGATGTGCAGTGCAGTTCGTGAGCCTGGCTCTGCACACCCGCCCAGAGTAACTTACAGTGATAATAACAACTGTGAACAAATGGATCCAGCCCCAGTGTTTGTGCAGATGCCTGGGTCCCTGACTGCAGGTTCTGGGCTCCCTCCGTGTGTGTGGTTGTACATGTTCACTTTGAGCTGTGTACCTGAAGGCCTGTCGTGTCCCCATTGGTGAGGAGTGTATCTTTGTCTTTCTCAGGTCCTGGTGCTTGGTCAACTGGGGCTAGGTGATCGGGCTGGGTTAGGGTTGGGCAGCAGTAAATAGGGGGCGGACCTCCCACAGCTGAAAGCTTCCTCTCTTTCTCTCTGTGGAAGGAACCCTCACCGGCCTCAGTGTATCAGCGTCCTCTCTCCCTCCTGCAAGATCCCTCTGGGCTGGGGCCCGCTCTCTGCAGCCATGATCCGGAGGAAACTGGGTGCCGGCAACTTCTCCAGCTGCCCCAACGGCTCCATCCTGTGGATATGGGACTTGTTTCACGAGTGTGCCCAAGACGGCTGGGACGAGGCCAGCGTGGGCCTGGGCCTGATCTCCATTCTCTGCTTCGCTGCATCCACCCTCCCGTGAGTCATGCCTTGGTGGCTGGAGCAGGCAAGGCCGGGGGTGGGACAGTGGCTCAAGGTCCTGCATGGACATGTCTAGACTTCAGGCCACTTGTGCTACCTCCACCCCAGTCACAGTCACTCACTTCCAGCCTGCTTGGGAGGGACCTGGATGGAGCCCCTCGAGATCTTATGCTGGGCGTTGCTGATCCAGAAAGAATGACTTCTGCTACAGTTTCCTGAGTGTCCACTCTGAACCTGGCTCAGTACTAAGTGTCGGATATGTTTTTACCTCTTTTGGCCCTCAAAGCAGGCCTGTGAGATAGGTGTGGTAGTGATTCTACTTTACAGATAAAGGAACTGAAACCCAGGAAGGTTAAGTAACGTGCTGTAGGCTGCACCGTTGGTCAGAAGGGGGCGAGGAGTGGGAGGGTGGGGCTACCTCCAACATGCTTCTGTCCTCAAACCTGACGGTGGTGGTGGTGGAGACCACAGCACTGAATACAAAATGCTGATGGCGGGGGGCCACAAAGACATGGTGTAACAGCACAGTGGTCAGGATTATCAACCCTTAACATCTGAGTGTGATGGCACATGCCCGTAATCCTTGTACTCTGGGAGGCTGAGGCAGGAGGATTATAAATTCAAACCCAGTTTGGGAAATTTAGCAAGACCCTGTTCCCACCCCCCCACCCCAAAATTAGAAATGGTCTATGGATGTAGCTCAATATGAAGGACCTGGGTTCAATCACCAGTGCTTAAAGAAGGAGAGAGAGAATCTGAGAGTTACAAGGAAGAAGGACTGGAAGCCTGAATCCAAGAGGGACAAGCTGTTTGGTGTCACAGGAGGAGGCTGGGAGCTGGAGGAAGGCCTGGGGAGGAAGCTTTGAAAGTGAAAGATGAGGAGGTGTTTGGGCCTGGGAGCAGTTTGCAGGCATCTGGTGATGAGTTTAGAGGAAGGGAAAGCAACGCTGGGTGGGTGTAGCCTCCAACCTGGGCCTCACCAGCGCGCCTATTGTAAAAGGAAAAGGACGTGGGTCCTCAGGGTCGTTATCAGCGGGCCTTGGACAGCTCTTGACAGTTTTTGCTAAGACTGGAATTTTTTGGGTTTTTTTTTTTTTTTTTTTTTTTGAGTCAGGGTCTTACTATATAATGCAGGTTGGCCTTGAACTGGCTATGTAGCCCTGGCTGGCCTCCAACTCGTGGCAATCCTCTTGCGTCAGCCTCCCAAGTGCTAGGCTTACAGGTGTGCACCACTACGCTTGGCAAAGTTTGGGATTTTACAGAGATCCCAGAGAGGATGGATGGCTCCAGGGGAACAAGGCTGGGTTAGAAGGCGGAGAGAGTCAGGGCAGGAGGAGGGGCTCCTTGGGGAGAATTGAGTCAGTGCCCAGCTCTCCTGGTGTTAGGCTTGGGCTGTGGGTGGGAGGAGGTGCTGTTTAGTTGTTTCTTCTTCCTCTTGGCACTGGGGCTCACACTGAGGGTCTCACATACTAAACAGGCTCCCTCCTCTGAGCTACGCCCTCTGCCCATCTTCCCTCCCTTCTTGTCTCCTCCCTTCCTTGCTCTTGCTTTCTGTTTTGCCCTCCTTTTTCTTTCTGGGTCTTCATGGGTATCTGCATGCAGACGGTTAAAAAGGAAGTTTGTGGAGCTGGGGGTGTAACCCAGTGGTAGAGCTCTTGGACGGCATGTCTGAAGCCCTGGGTTTGGTCCCTAATACTGCAAAGAAAGAAATTTGAATAGTAAACTGAACACATATAATGGGTAAGCATAAGACCAGAGACTTGGGCAGGGAGAGTCCAAGCTGTTGTGACAGTGTCCTTGGTCCCCAGTGGGGGGGATCATGACAGTCTCAAGGAACGCTGGGAAGACTGAGGAGTCATTGCCCACAGAGGCTTCTAAACTGTACCTGAAACCCAGTGGCCCCGACAGCACTGGCTCGTGCTCAACTTTGACCTTGAACCCCAACCCAGCCACAGGTCTAAAAGGGGGGCTCCCAGCACCAAAGAAGGATCTTTGGGAAAACAGCTGGGGAACCAAAATACAGGAACTCTTGTTACTAAGTTACAGGGTCCCTGCCCTGCATTCTCTGTTGCCCTTTGTGGTTTGGCCTAGTTCATCATGGACTGATCCGGGAGATGGGGCAGGGTGCAAGCCCAAGGCTGCTACATCACCCCACCCTACTCTCAGTGCCCCCTCACCTGATTCAGAAATACCGAGGGGCTAGGCATGCAGAGTGCTTGCCTAGCACATCCAAGGCCCTGGGTTCTATCCCCCAGCACTGCAAAACATGAAACAGAACAAGAGGAGTCAGGGAACCTAACAAGTGGTTTCCAGGGCCTAACACCAACTTCCCAGCCCCTCATAGACCTTGAGTCCCCTCTGGGACCCCAGGGCATGGTGAAGGAGAGTTGAAGGAGGCTGAGAGTCTCTGCCTGTAGTCACCAAGCTAGAAGAGATTCCCCCTGGGTAAAGAGCTAAGAAAGGTCCTCCCGGGACCCCCTCCCCAGGCCATTTCCTGTTCTGGCTGCCCTACCACACTGCCATAGTATTCTAGAGTTCGAGGGGGAAGTTTCCTTCTCGGCCCTCTGAGGCAAGGTGGCCTCGCAGCCCTGGGCCCCTGAGCTTACATCTCCTCCTCTTCATAGCCAGTACATCAAGGCCTGCAAGACGGGCAACATGGACCAGGCCCTGTCAGTGTGGTTCCTCCTGGGCTGGATCGGTGGAGACTCCTGCAACCTCGTCGGTTCCTTCCTTGCTGACCAGCTGCCCCTGCAGGTGGGTGGTTCTGGGCGGGTGGGGCAGCCGGGGCAGAGGCGCGGGAAGCAGGAGAGGCCCAGGCCTCAGAATCCTGACCCATCAGTCCATCCGCTTAGAGAGGGTCCACGCCTGGTGTGCTGTGAGCCTCAGGTTCTCCATCTGCAATCTGAGCACCTCCAACCACTGGGGTCTCTTGCTTTTGAGGGGCCGCAACCCCGATTTAAGTTGTCAGGGCACAGGACCCTTGAGGAGGAAATGAGTTTTTCCTTGGGAACCCTTGATGTCATCATCTTTCTGTGGCCACAAGCAGGAGGCCTGACTGTGCCCAGCCATGGATTCCTAGGCTCCTCGGCCGGCTGGGCCCTTGGCTGGGCCCCTTGCCCGTGTGGTCTCTCCTCTGCTGCGTGGGGACTGTGATCCCTCCTCTGGGGTGAGGAAGCAGAGACTCGGAGGTAAAGTGCTGCAGCCCTGGTCCTGAGCCTGGGGCTGTTTCTCCACCGCAGACCTATACAGCTGTGTACTATGTCCTGGCTGACCTGGTGATGCTCACGCTCTACTTCCACTACAAGTTCAAAAAACGCCCTTCTCCGTGTGAGTACGATGGTGCCCCTCTGGAGCGGGCTCCCTGCTGGCAGCCAAGGGGACCTGGGGTTTGTAAGGAAGCGGGTTTCCCATTGCTGGGTGATAAACCGGGCCTCGGAAGGCCTTATCTGAGAGCCCGAGTTCATGGGTCAAGATAGAGGCTGGAGGAACGAGAGTGCATCCGGCCCAGACCACAGGGAGCTTCCGGTCACTCTGCTCCCATTAGTGAGTGTAGCTCAGCGCCTCCTCTGTGTCTGGTCCTAGGCTTGGAGCAGGGGAAGGAGCATGCGTGCTGAGGCTGTCACCGCCCTATGGGACTCAGAAGAGCCAGTAGACAGGGTCAGCTCAAGGGTGAAGAGGACACGGGGAGGCCTTAGGGAGGGAATTGTGTCTCATTGGCGTCTCCTCTTCTGGACCCTGCTGTCCTCATTATTTCACCTCTGTGACCTTGGAGAGGGGTTATTATTGAAGGACTCATTCAGCACGTGAGGAATTGAAGCTCAGAGAGGTTAGGTCACTCGTCCAAGGTCACACAGCTACTGTGGGGCATGGCTGGCTTGCTACTCCCAGTCTTTCTGGTGGGCCCAGATACGGAACCTTGACTTCTGCCTCACGTTCAGTGCCTGGCTCCATCAATTCTGCACTGTTGTTCATCTTGGGGACCGTGTGTATCACACCACTGCTGAGCAGCGCTGGCCCTGTGACTGCCCCAAAGAAAGGCTTCCAGGGGCGGATGCTTCTGTCTGTGGAGCCAGGCAATAAGGTAAGGTGTGGGTTAGCTTGTTAGCTGGCTGTGGGCTGGTGGGTGGGGGCTGTCTCTCCCCAGGATCCTCCTGCAGCTCGTGTGTGTGTGTGTGTGTGTGTGTGTGTGTGTGTAGGAAGATCACCTTTGGGTCTCCCACAAGGCTCTGAGCACCCCTTTCTGTCCTTCCAGCCCTTCACGAATCAGGAGATCATCGGCTTCGTCATCGGCTCCGTGTCCAGTGTGCTGTACCTGCTCTCACGGCTCCCGCAGATCCGCACCAATGTGAGCCTCGAGCCCCTGCTCAGAGCTGGGGCCAGTTGGAAAGAGCGCAGCCCAGTGGCTCAGGCCTCTGGGTTAAGGACGGGTGTGCAGGAGTCTTTGTCCAGAGGGCCTGGCACCATCCTCAGTCGTGGCTTGGCAAGTGAAGCCAACTCTCTGAGCCTTGTTTTCTGCCCCTGGAAAATGGGCCAGGAGATAGATCCCAGCCATGGTGGGATACAGGAGAGCTGTGTATGTCCCAGGACTCAGAGGTCAGATGAGAGGGAGCATCTCAGAGCTGAGAGGCAGGAGAGGAGACAAGAGGAAGGCTGAGGAGGGGGAGAATCGCTGGGCAGTGGCAATCAGCAGGGCTGGAGAGCAGAGCACTGTGGGGCCTCAAGGTGTGTGCAGCCGTGGTCTCCGTGGACCTGAGGGTGGGGGCCTGAGAGGAGTGGTCAGGACAGGATCAGAAGTGGTCAGGAGTGGTTTGGATGGGGCAGCTCCGAGTATGTACAGTGTGTTGGGCCCGGTGGATGCATGAACAGTTACAGCACCTGGAGTGACCAGAGTCCTCCTCCTCCACCCCCAGTTTCTGCGGAAGTCGACCCAGGGGGTCTCCTACTCGCTGTTTGCGTTGGTGATGATGGGGAACACGATGTACGGACTGAGCGTGCTGCTCAAAAACCCCGAGGTGGGCCAGAGCGAGGGCAGCTATGTGCTGCACCATCTGCCCTGGCTCGTAGGCAGCCTGGGTGTGCTGCTGCTTGATACCATTGTATCCTTTGGGGTGTGCGGGACGGGTGGGGCAGGGTGGGCCGGCAGCCTCTGCCCATACACAGCACAGCATTCATTACCTGTCTAGCCATCGACCCATGCATGTATCTGTCCATCTACTCATCCTCCCACCCATCCACCCACCCACCCATCC
>PVJX010034814.1:0-18667 GCA_004027295.1 Dolichotis patagonum | reverse complement strand
TGGCGAGCCGTGGCCACCCCAGGGCGGGGAAACCAGAAGCAAGAGCGTCTCCTGAGATCCGAGCCATGCTGGAAATTAGGGCGCCGAGCCAACCAGTAACCAGCCTGCTGCCTACTGGGTCGCGGGCTTAGAATCAAACATACCACACACACACCCCCCTCCCGTAACAATTGGGATCCAGGGATCTGGTTATCTCTTGGGAGGTGACCATATTTGGTACAGCAAGTCGGGGGAGTTTCCTTCTACTGTCTCTGAACACAGATATTTTTATCGCCGTTTTGCTTTGTCCTGATTAATGGTGTTGCTCTATTCAATACTGTGCTGATGTGTTCTATAATGTTGTGTGTTTCTTTGATTTTGCTCTACCTAGTAGAAGAACAACTATTGTGAATACAATGAGGTATACAATGTTGCCTGTTACTGTTGTCTTGGTGACCTGCTGTGATGTTCTGTGCCAATTTCACTATACTGTCTCAATTGGCTTTATTCCATCTTTTTTTTCTGTTTGCAGCTTCACTGTGTGTTCACTTTGTTTGCCTTAATTTTGTAACATGAACAGCTATTTCGGGGAGTATGTGGTTTGTCAACTAGTGATTTATGGTTTTTTGGGGGGTTTGTATTGTTTCTACCCTTTTTTCTGTATTGTTTTTTTTTCTCTTTAAATAAAATTTAAAAAAAAAAAAGCAAAAGCTGGGTGCATACATATGGAGCCCAACAGACACCTAAGTTGGAGCAGACTTCTTTAGAATCTCAGCTTTGTGCCTTCCATACCCAATGTTGTCCCAAGCTATGGGCTCACGTGCTTCCATCTCCCTTGCTCTCTTGCTGGCCCCCTGCTGTCTGTAATGGAGCCATCAGGTGGGTCATCTGCTGCCCTCTGCAGTGGCCCATGTGGCCAGGAGCTGAGGGACAGCCCTGAACAGGCACATGGTGAGGTTCAAAGAGACCCTGAGCCAAAGCTGATCCACTTCTGGGTTTCTGGCCCTCAGAGATTTAGAGATAAAATGTTGGTTTTTATAAGTCTCTAAGTTTTAGGGTACTTTGCTACACAGAGTTAGATAACAGGCACATTGAATACCCCCAGGTAGCCCCATAGCTGCTGATGACTCAAGCTGTGGTGACCAGCGAAGCTTGTAGAGGGAGCTCACATAGGGGTTGGTAAGAAACAGAAACTGAGAACACAGCCTGACAACAGGCACCATTGTCAGCCTTCTACTTGTATTTCTCCTTCTGTTCTCATGAAGTCCTACCAAGATAGGTGATCTTAGAACCTCTCTATTCCGGGGTACTCTACCTAGGAACCAGCCGACCAGAAACTCTGCAGTACAGATGTAATTCCTTGGTTGAGTCCAAGTGTAATTCCTGGTTGAAGAAACTCTGCAGTACAGAAGTAATTCCTTGATGGAGTCCACACAATGAGGAAGTGGTTAGTAGTAGAGACAGGATGGGAACTTGAGTTGTCTGAAGTATGGATGGATGCTTTATTAGTCACTTTTCTTCTCTGGGACAAAGTATCTGACATCTGGAATTTGAAGGAAGAAAGATTTATTTTGGCTCATAATTTCAGAGGGTTCAGTTTCTGGTCAGCTGGCCCCTAGGCAGAAACAGTACGGTGGAAGGGCATGGTGAAAGAATGATGCTCAGCCCCTGGCAGCTAGGAATCAGAGGGAGAGGGGAAAAGCTGAAGACAAGAACATGCCCTTTCAGGTCATGCCCCCATTCCTTCAGGCTCCACTTCCTAACAGCACGTTTACTGCACTTAACCCACTGATGAGTACGGTTCCCCCATGATCAGTCACCTTCCCAGAGCCCCACCTCTGAGCCCGAGCCTTTAGAGGAGCATCCTAGATCTCAATCATAACCGACCCTTCACCACCCTGGATGCTGGCATCTGATGTCATTAACCTGTCTTGGAGCTCCAGGAGATTGGCCAAACCTTTGGTGCTCAAGGACAGAATGTAAAAACCGGCACCACCTCTTTGTGCTCAGGGTTCCCTTTAGTTCAAAAGAATGATGTGTTGTCCAGCTTCTTGCCTCTCAAGGGATATGAGATAGCTGAGCTCTTCTCAAAAAATTGGCTACGGTGTCTTTATCTCACTTGCTGTGTCCTGGTGATAAGACTTCAGGAGGATTTGGAAGGCTGGCTGTGAGATTTGGCACCTCCCCAGAAGCTAACAGTGACAGCTTCGTATTGTTGGAAGTGTGTGTATGTATGTGTGTGTGAGAGAGAGAATACGCAGTCCTCAAGTTGGACACTTTTGTCAGTGGGTAGCTAATGGGACAGTAGTGGGGTGCCTTCCATATGCTAGGCCCCATGGTGCATGCTGGGGACTTGGCCCCTTGTTAAAATGTGTTCATTCTCCACCTCAAAATTCATGTTGAAGTCCTGCCCCAGCCCAGGAAGAGGCCTTATTTAGAAAGAGGGCCATTGCAGATGTAACTAGTTAAGATGACATCCCACTAGAGTGGGACAGCCTCTAATCAAATATGACTGGTGTCCGTATATAAAGAGAAATTTGGGCACAGACCTGGACACAGAGGGACTGTTGTGATAACATAAAGGGAAAAATTGAGATGTCCTTTACACTAGAGATAGTCACGGGAAGCCAGGAGAGAGGCACAGAATGCAAAACAGGTTGTCCTTCACAACCCTTGGAAGAGACCAGCTCTGTCTGCCGACACCGTGATCTTGGATTTCCAGCTTTCACAAGTGTAACACAATAGATTTCTATTTTTTAAGCCCCTAGTCACCAGGCTTGTCAGAGGATCAGAGCCCAGGCTGGGTGACTTAGCAAGATTCTGTCTTAAAATAAAAAGTAAAAGAGAAGGGAGTAGGGAAATAACTAAATGTGATGGCCCGGGGTTCTACCCAGCAGTACAGCAAAATAAAAATAAAATCCCCAGACTCGGGTCCTCTTTTACAGTAGCCCTAATAAAGTAATACAACCCCCATGGAGTAACACTCAAAAAGGGCACAGCCACACCCGCAATCAACAACAGAAGTAGGAGCAGAGAAGGGCAAGTGCAGAGAGTAATCAAAATGCAAGAACCAAGTGAAAGGAGACCGGCAGGACTCAGTGCATTTTGAAAAGTACTGAGAAGACTCTTGTTGGGAAAAAGTGCTGTTCTACCTACTGGGTAGGGGTTACTAAAGCCAAGTTGGGTGAGTGAACCTTGCCAGCCTGTATTTTAAAGTTTTCATTCCTGTACTTGGTGTCTGGGCCTCCTTGACTCTGTCTAGACCCCAGCCCTGGAACTGAGTCACTGTCTACACTGTAGCCCTGCAACATCTCTGTGTCCATCAGCATCTCTACTTTTCAGACATCTTTAACCCTATGCTTGGCTTTACCATGCTCCAATCCTAATACCCCAGCCAATTGAAATGACTGCTATGACCACCAGAATGTATTGCTGGGCCCTGGGCTTAAGTGGGTAATATATGACTGACTGGTAAAAGCAAAGAGAGGGACTTTTGTGGCTGTTGGAAGAGAGGTCACCATTCTAGGCCTCCCTGGTATTAACTCCATGAATTCTGTGCACTTTACCCATCACCACCAGGATTGTGATGTGCATGATTTACTGAGGGAACTGTATCTTAACTTCGGCTGAAATCCACTGAAATGTAGAATCACGTGTCATTTACCTTGTGCTACCCTTTACCTCCTCCCTATAGGCTCTGTGATGGACTAGATACCCATTCCCTGTTCTCCATGCTTTCTTCACCCTATGACCTGACAGATTGGCCAGAGGAGATTGCCCTGCCCTGTGAATCCTGGACTTCTTTTAACCAGTGGAATATGGCCAGGCATAATGAGATCAGAGGATGAAATGTGCTTGTACCCATGGGCCTGGCCTCTTGCGTGTTAGTGATCTGCCATGAAAAGTACTCTCCCTGAGGAACCATTGATCCCAGGAAAATGTGGGTGGTATGTAAACAGACCTGAACCCACCTCATGGCCCATGATCAGTTCACAGCAAGGGCATCAGAGCTATCGCCAACCTCCAAATGCAGGAGAACACAATATAACTTTGCTGATCTTAGGGTGTGTTTGTTACAAAGCATAACTGACTGGTGTTTTATCCCCAGGAAACATCTGCGTGACTATGTATTTAATAGATATTTACTGATTGCTGCTATGTGCACGCACTATTCCCAAGGGACAGAGACATATCAGATTTTCCAAATTCTGTGAAATCTTAAGAGGCTACTGAGGATTTTGTAAATAGATTTGTTTTAGGGTGACCTGTTTTCTAGCTGTGACCTTACCACTTCAAATGGATATCACTTGAATAAATTGGGTATGGCAAAAGATCAATAAAATGTTTTTTAAGAGGTAAAAGAATATAAAGTTGCTGAGTGTAAGATTCGCTGTTATTTTATGTTTCATTGAGAAAGAAAAAATTCTGACCATTAAATTACAGCGCACTATTGATTCTAAGATGCATCTCAATTTCAAATGTTAAAATGTGGCAGAATGTGCATCTTGGAATTGAAGAGTGATAATAGGGAACAAGACAAATGCTGTCTCTGTGCTGATGGAACTTATGCTCCACGGAAATAGAGAAAAGCATTACATGAATCACTGGGTGGGGAGTGTGTCACTAAGCACAGGCAGGAGAGTCTGGGAGCCAGTTGCAGGGCTGTCTGCAGGGTGTCAAGGTCTGCTTGACAAAGTGATGCCACACTGAGATCCAGAAGGATGGGGAGGCATTAGCAGGACAAAAGAGGGGACAGTGGAGAGCAGCACCCTTCAGGGGCAGAGGGGATGGCAAGCCCTAGAGGTAAGAAATAGGATTATTTGAGGGGCAGCCATTCACACGGCTGCCTGGGGTAGATGCAGAAAGTCCAAAGCTAGAATAAAACAAGCAGTAAAAGCAGGTTTTACTTAGAAAAGCTGTTGCAGCAGGAGAAGAGCAACCTTAGTGTAGTCACCTCTCAGATTCCATTGGTTCCAAAACCTCCCAAGGATACCAAAATTCCCAGGTGCTCAAGTCTTTTATAGAAGATGATACAATGCTTGAATGTAGGTTATTTACGTCTTCCATATGCTTTAAACCATCTTTAGATTACTTACTGTGCCCACCTGTATGATTGCAATGTAAATGATTGCTATACACTATACTGTATGGTTTAGGGAATAACGACAAGATACAAATGTTTGTGTCTGCTCAGTACAGATGTATTGTTTTGGAATATTTTTAATCTGTGCTTGACTGAATCTGTAGATACAGAACCTGAGGATCCAGAGGGACAACCATATAGAACTAGGCTCAATTAAAATACAACAAGGGGCAGGCTCGGGGTCAGTGGAGGCAAATAAGTAAATTAACAGCAAGGCTTAGGGAGAGTTTGGCCAAACCTACTCACAAGGCTTCCTAGCTGAGGGAGGCCAAGATGACCAGGTATCACTTGTGAGATGTATGAGGAGCCCAGCGAGTTCCCAGGATGATGGGAGGTCCTGCTAAACTGACTTAGCAGGATTCCTGCCAGAACTGGGCATTTCAGAGAGTGACACAGAAGCCCAGTGTCTGGGCCCAGTGGAGAAGACCTCAGAGGAGACCAAGTAGAATTTGGCCAAAGAGAGAAACTTCATTATGGATGGGAAAGGGTAGCCTGCAGGAGTGCTGGAGTGGTTCACAGTGGCCCTTTGTGGACTGGTGGCCTGGGAAAACAATGAATGGCTTGGAACTTTCTCCTGTGGACAGTGGGAGGTCACATGGAAGGCACAAGAACACAGTGACCTGGCAGTAGCTTGGGGCAAAGCTTCAGGAGGTCTCAGGGACTAGAATTACTAAGATTTGATGACAAACCGGAAGAGGGCAGCAAGAGATGGAAATAGCCCATGCGTGTCACCATGGGGACACTTAATTTGGTAGAGCTGGAGGATCTGCTGAACTGCTTTCCAATTGTGCTTGCTTTTTGCTTTGCTGCTCTAAGCCCCCCACTAGCCTGCATAATTGAGAATAAAAAGAGCTTATGCTTTTGGAAGAGACCTTTGCTTTCTGTTGCCAAACAGATCCAAGCAACTGAGCAGCTAAAGATAATTTCTAGAAAAATCATGGAGGGTGTGGAATGAGAGAAGTACTAGTTTTTAATTTGGTTTTTCCTATACAGATTGAAAAGAGCTTTAGGGGAAAAAATAGTTGGGTTGACAGAATCATAAAAAGTCACAACATGGAATTCCATGGGTGGTTAATATTTACCACGAGACTTGTAGACACCAGTGATGCGGGAGGGGCTGTGTTAGAGGGACCACGGGAAAAAAGCATCACCTGAAAGAATTCATTCAGCTGTAGTGAGAGTAAAACTACGGAGGTCCATTTAACAGGAGGGATGGGGAAGCCTTTTTTTCTGCTTTTAATGTAAGAATTTGAAAGCCCAGCTGGGCTAGGAAAGACAAAACTGCTGACACCACTGGAAGGAACAGAAGGAGGTTGGGAGAGGTTGATTGCTGCCTTTCTGTACCCGTGGGGTTTTCTTCTTAGTAATTGAGTGTTTGCAGCCGGAAGCTTCCTTTTCTTTAACCATTGCAGCGGGAGTGTGAAGATTTCAGAAACACCCCTCATTTAGAAGAAAATCGGAGTGATTCTACATTGGAGGCAGTAATTGCTTCCCCGTCTCCTAACTGCCTTCTTCGCAATCTGCAAAGATGTTTTTCTTTTGTTTCCCTTCCTCCTGTTCCTGGCCTGTGTAGGTCACCTTTCTCCTGGTCCCTGCCTCCCCTAGGGGAATGGCAGAATCCAGCTTGGACACCTGGCCAAGGTTCCTGCTCCCAAGGCAGAAGGACCATGTTTCAGGGCAGTGGGATCAGGTTTGGAGTTTGCTGGCTCTCTCCAAGTCTGCTCTGTGAATTTTTAAAGCCCGGAACTGCTGTGTTGTGTTGCTTGATTATGCAGGAACATTTATCCATTGAGGGACTGACTGCTTTTACTCTCTACGCTTCTGATACTCATTCCTATCCACAGCATTTGCAGGGTGTCTGCATTTGCCCAGCCCCCCTCCCAAGGTGCTGGAGGAAAAACAAAGCCAAATTAGACCAAAGTTGCCCAGTCTTGCAAGGGAGAAACATAATACCCCACTGATAATTTCTCTGAAGTGTGATGGATACTGTAATAGGAGAACAAATGAGCAGCACGCCATGGGAGCAGGGGGCTGGCAAGGAATGACGGCTTTTCCTAGGGGGATACAACAAGGCTTCAGAGAAATGAAATTGCTGCCCAGTCATTGAGGATAAGTAAAATGAACTCAGATGCAAGTGTGGGTCTGCACAGCTACCCAGAGGGAAGAGTGTATTCAGAGGCAGAGCGGCTGTGTGACTAGAACAAAGTATGCGAGTGTAGGACGGGAAGATGTTAGGTTGCTTTGAGGCTGGCTGGGGAGGACCCTCCCTGTGTGTACCAGCGAGAGCCAGAGAAAGATCAGGAGAAAAGGTGCTGCCACATCCCCGCAAGGCTCCGTGGAACTCTGTCCTTGTTTCTCTCTGGAAACCCAACAGGTCACCCTTAGCTTCCTCTTGTGGAATGCTACAAAATAACACTTCCCCAGATTATTCATCCGTGAATCCTCTTTCTTGAGATCTTGTGCCCTTTGCAATCCATGTGCTGCTGGCAGCCCAGCTTTTATTGAAGGTCTTCGTTTCATAGAGCTCATCATAAAGTGCTGAGAAGTCCAGAGAATTCCTAAGGGATGCTCAATTCTTTGATAGCTTATTTTTAAGTTGAAACAAAAGACCAAGAATATATAGTCACCCTTTTGACCACTCAAGAAATGTCAACAAAGCCTGTGCTTGAAGGTACACATAAATTTCCTGTATGTCCTGGGTGCCGAAATGCATTAACTGTGTTGTCTCATCCTAGGTAACTTCCAAGCTATGTTTTCCACTCATGACCTTTGGAAAGGGTAGCCCTCCGCTCTCCAGAATGACTCCCCACCACCCCAACCACTGTTGATCGAATAAAGAGTAGATACCAGACCCCGGGCCAGTCAGTTTCTGGGCTGATCAGCAGCAAATCAGAATGTTTTTCTTAAACAAAGACATTCAGATCAAAGCAGCTTTAGGAGGCTGTGCAAATCTTCATGCAGGGTTGGAACCCAGCAGTGTGGAAGCTACAGTTGGGGAAGGCAGAATTCTTAGTAGGCAGTGCTGATACATGTAGAGCGAATGTTATCTGAAAGGCCAGGGAGTCACTAGAGAGAGATGGAGACAGTATTTGATTTAGTCCTGAATGGCTTCACAAGACACAGCCCTAATTTCTAGGAGGCCCACTGTTATGGCTTATATCTAAATGTCCCTTTAAAGCTTCATGAGCTCATAGGTGGAGCTTTTCAGAGGTGCTTGGATCCAAAGTGTGTGAATATGGATTAAGGTTGTGTGATAACTGGATTAGTTCCCTAACTGGATTAGCATAATTCTGGGTGTGGCAAAATGGATTTGTTGAAGTGGAAAGTCTCACTCTGGGGAAGAGTGGCACTAACCAATAAGCTTGCAGCCTGGATGCAATGCAAAGGGACAGAAAGAAGGCAGGCTCACTGCTTCCTGCTTCCTGCTTCCTGCATGTCCTACCATGGACTGTTTCTCTTCTACATACTCCTGTGCCATACCACCCTGCTTTGGAGCCAGCTGACTATGGACTGAAACCTCTACATACTATAAGCTAAAATACCTACCACCTCTGCTTTTCATTGAGGCCTCTGTGGCCTCTGTGTTCTAGAAGAAACCTTTTCTTTCACTTGGGCTGACTTGAATGCATGCAAGCTGTTATAAAGTAGTCCATGTCATATATTCATGGAATCATAAAACCTACAGTCTGCTAAAAAAAAAAAAAAGTATCTGCACTTCTGGAAAACGAAAACTTGTATAAATATTTTAATACTAAATTTATTGAAACATGACAATCCTAAAGTGCATGTGGACAAAGCAGTCAATTTATTGGAAGTCAGTGTCTGGTGTGTATTAAAATATTTATACAAGTTTTTCTTTTCCTGAAGTGCGGATACATTTTTTTTGGCAGACTCTGTATATTCCATACTTCAGGCACATAGGAGGGATTAAGAAAATAGGAGAAAGGTTCAAAAAAAGGCAGATCTGTGCAAATTCTTTGTAGTATATGTAGGTGTGATTTCTTGGAGCTTCTTCTATGATTCTAAAATTAATTTAATTTGAAAGACATAGAGTGGTACAAGGACTCCATATTAGTAAGCATACAGATTTAGCTGCTGTAATAAAGGGACTCCATTGTACATTAGTAAGTAAAACATGAAGGATATGGCTTAAATAAGTGTCTTAAACAACTGTTTTTACACAGAATACCTCAGAGATGAGCCATCTAGGACAGCAGGGAGCTGTGCCCTCCTCAGGGTTCCCAGGGCTGTTCCAGTATTAGCTATTTTACAGACCTCACAAAGAAAGAAAGAAGGACAAGACCAGGATAGGGTGGGCAGCTCCATCTTGAAGGAGGTGACCCAGAAGTTGTGCATGTCACTTTTGCTCATGGTCCAGTGATATGAATATAATCACATGACTACATCTAGCTGCAAGGGAAGCTGAGAAATATTCTCTTCCTTACAATGGATTCTTCTTTTCCCAGTCTGAACTCAGGAGTTTATATTATAAAAGGCAGAAAGGAAGAAGGAATGGATACTGGGAATTAATTAGCTCCAGTCCCTGCCACAGATTTTTTTGAACTGAGCCAGCAGTTAAAAGGTTACTTTACGTCAATAACATGTCACAGACTTTTAGAGCAATTGTCACTGCCCTGAGTGGAATTAATTTACACAGCCTGAGAGAGAACACTTGGTATGTGCTTTGCTTTTGAGGGCTCTCACACAGCTGAACACTCTGCAGCACCAACAAGGAGAAGCCTGGTGTTGGTGCCAAGGGTACTTCCAGTGTTGGCTGTCCTTCCCCTCACCGCAAGTGTCAGGCTGGAGAGGCTTCATGTTATTGGTTTCTTCCTCTGTGGGCTCCTTTGTCATAAAGCTTTTGTGACCCTGGGAGAACGAAGCTTTTATCCTGATTTCAGAGTGTGACCAAGGTTACAATTATTCTTCCAGATGACAAGCCCCTGACTCTGGTTTTGCTTTTTCTCAAAGAGGTCAGTCGGCCTCCAATTTGGGTCACTTTGCATCTGAAGGAAATCTCCAAGGACAGATGCTCTGCCCTCACTGGCTGGTTTTTCAGCCATCTTTCCCATGTGGCTCAGAAATCTTTCATGGATTTTCCCTCGAACTCCCTTTGATCTGCCAGTGTCTCTTGCTTCCCTTCTGGAAATGTGCTGTTTGGGGGAGGGGAGAGACTGTAACCTCCTTCCTTGTACATTCCCCTCCCTGTGACTTCTGTCTTTCTCTCAAGCTAAGTGAGACAGTCTTAAAGTATATCCACAGATTCTTTGTCAAGCCTCTCTTTGAAAGATAGAGCCTATGTCTCCTTTCCTGGAAACTGTCCCATCTTTTGTGATATTGGACCAATAGAGTATGGCAGAGTGATGCCATGTGGCTTCTGTGCCTAGGACATAAAAGAATCCACAGCTTCTTCCTTACTCTCTGCAATTGCCTTTCTTCAGAGCTTCAGCCACCAGGTAAATATGGTGCCTTGTGGACACCATCTTGTGATGAAGCCCAAACTAGTTACACAAGGAGAAATCATGGAGAGGTGCATGAGGTGGCTGGCCATTGGCTATTTCAACCGCTGTCTGATTTCAACAACTTGTGAATCCCCAAACCAAACTGCCACTCCCTTCCAGAATTTTTAAACAATAGAAACTGTGACACAGATAAGGTCATTGGATTTGGAAGGGGCACTCTGTGGTGCAGTAGCTCACTGGAACCACAGTTCATCCAAAGGTTTCTCCCTGCACAATTAATGTGCTTCCCTTGGTAAGAGATGATTAGCTCCACTCTCATGTCTTACTTCTGCAGAGGCAGCTCTAGCCCTTCACTGGTCTCCTCATTTCCCAAGAAAGTTTTCAAGTGGCCCCTATGTCCCTGAGTCCTCTTAAAGATGCCCACTGGGGTTCCACATATGGGACAGAAGGGTTGCCAGTGCCTAGTTCCTGGCGGGTCCTGAAGCACTACACCAAAATATTCTCATCACCCCACACTCACATCCCCTAAATGATGTCTGGTGCCCCCTTCACTTTGAATGTGATTGACAAGGGCACTACCATGCTTCTGACAGAAGATGAGTCCAATGCCCTGACTCCACACTTCCTCAGCAGGGCCTGAAACCTTAGACAGCTCAATTCTCTGTGTACCAGCCCCATGCTAAATGTGGAGGGTAGGCTCAAGAAAGTTAAGAGAAAAAACCTACTTTGTGACTTTTAAAAGCAAGCTGATTTGGCAAGCCCTCCCCTTCATTTTAGAAACTGTTAGCATATTCATGATATGATACATAAAGAATTTGGGCTTTGGTTGGAATCTGGTGGCAACTCTACAGGTTAGTAGCATTGTGTCTTTAAACAGCTTACTTAACTGCTCAGAATCTCTTCAGTGCAAAGGCAACCAGGCCTGCTTCTAGGGTTACTGAGAGGAAAAGTAAGAGAAGGCTGTAGGGCACTTATCAGGCCCTCATTACCAAGGGTGCCATCCCTGAGGGCCAACAGTTCCTTGGTATAGCCAACTAGTGTCACAGCTACTCATCTGCCTTTTCAACTTTGAACAAATGATAGATATAAAATAATCAGGTGAGTTCCCCAGAGTGTGCTTGCCTCTGATGGCTGACAAAGGCTTTCTCTTTCCTGTCTACCAGCAAGGAGCCAGGGCCCAGGCTTGGCTGTGTCTGCCATCTTGCTTCCTGACCTTACAGAAGTAGATACTGGTGGAATATTTCAGAGTGCAAATATTCAGATATGGCTATGGGTAGAACAGACCCTCTTTCCACAAGACAGTGGAAAGGAGTGAGGGATGCTCAGGAGAAGCTTCTGTTGTCCAAAGCGCCAGGTAAAATAACTTCCAGATAGGCCCTCAGAGAAACTATGACTAATAACAGCAGAGATACATCTCATATTAACTTTGGTTCATCCAGTAGGTGTTCTTGAGGGACGGGCACTTGAGATGTTATTGAACAAGAGGACACTACAATATGTGGTGTTCTCCATGTCTAAAGACTAGCACCAACTTTAGAAGTTCTTTTCCTCGAGCTGGACACAATGCCCAACACCTACATCATAGAGGAGGAGAGGTTTGTTTGGCTCATGTTTTCAGTCCATGGTTGGCTGACTCTTAAGGCAGGAAGAGTATGGTGGAAGGGCCTGGGTGGAGGAAAGCTGTTTACATTTACATCATGGTAGTCAGGAAGCAGCTAGCAAAAGGAAGAGCCAGAAATGGACACACACTCTTCTGGGTCACACTCCCAGTGATCCACATCTTCTGACCAGGCCCCTGCTCCGAAGAGCACATTAAGCTCCAAACACTTCATTGGGTCAACCAACTGATGAGGATAGCACCACTGTGATGCAGAACATATGAGGCTTTTGGAAAACTTTGTACATATAAATCATAATAAGAACCAACTGTAAGTCTTGAGTAGTTTGTAGGCAATTACTTTTTTTTTTTTTTTTTAGGAAAAATAAAGACTTAGATTCTCATTTAAAGGCTGACCTTTTAGAGGGACAGCTGTGAGGTAGGACCTAGAAGGAAAGGAAGAAAAAGTTTCTGGAATTGCTTTTCCATTCTAGATAATCAGACTTTAAGACATTTGGAAAAGACAAGTCACCTCAGACTAATTTATGGTGTGTTTTCTATTAGAATTGCAAAACTCTCACAGTTGGAAGGTGTTAAAATATGACTTCACATCATATTTAATATATACTATATTTAAAGCTGGAATACAAATTGAAACACGAAGCAAAGATTAGAAGGAACTAAACTAATTTGCTGAATCTAAACTAATCTTGGCTCTACCATTATCATTTTTGCTTTTGCCATAGTTATTTACTGGGTTTCATTAAAGCAGCTTGAATTTGAAACATATCATGAATTTTCAGAATTATTCATACAGAACCAGCTGAAAGCATTGGATACCCCAGCTGGGCTGGAACCGTATAAGCAAAAGTCCAAATCCGTAGTTCCTTATGGTATGCAGGCAGCGTGGCATGGTAGCCATGGCAGCCATGGGGGCCATGGCCATGGGACTGTGGCTCCATGTTGGCTCTGCTCCAGTTCAAGGGCAGTGTTCACGTTGGTGCAGATGCCTTGAGAAAAGATCCTGTGCTTTACCAGACCTTTAGCTCCTAGTCTAGTAGTAAAGTTCATTTGATTCTGTATGATATTCACTCGTATCCTTGGTGGAATGATATTGAAAGTGAGAGTGGTCAGAGTTTATGCAGGAAGGAGTTTTTATTTTTTTATTTTTTTATCTTGAAGAGAATAAAACCAAATGAAATAAAACAGAATAGAGTCCATCAAAACAGAACAATGAACGTGGTATATGACTTCAAAACAAAATACAAGGAAATCAATAATGGCTACTATAATGCCTCTTGTTATCTTCAAAAGAACTGCCCATACCATCAGGCATAATGAAATCAAACAAAATAGTACAGAATAAAACCAATAAAAACAAAACAATGAAAGCAGTACAGGACTTCAAAACAAGATAATAGTAAAACAACAGTGGCTACCACAATGCCTCTTGTTATCTTCAAAGTAGTTGCCTATACCATCAGACATGATACAATCAAAGAAAACAAAATAGAATAAAATCAATCAAAACAAAACAATGAGAGCAATACAGGGCTTCAAAACAAGATAATAGGAAATCAATAATGGCTACCATAATATATTTTGTTATCGCCGAAATAGCTGTCCATGCCATCAAATATAATAAAATTAGATAAATAGAAACAATAAAACCAAACTAAACAGAACAATGAAAACAATATGGGTTTTAAATCATAGATTAACAATGGCCACTGCCTTCCCTTTTTAGACACTTCCTCTCCTTTCATTTTTATAATATGTATTGTGCATTTTGGATCCCACTAACTCCTTTAGTTCTTTTATACTAGAGAAACAATTCTATATTCACCCATGTGACTGTGAACCATTTTATCCATGAGCATGATCTCCAGTTGTATCTATTTACCTACAAGAACCTTGAGGTCATCTTTCTTTATAGCTGAGTAGCTAGGAAGGAGTTTTTAAAAGAGAAGACCATATGGGCAACTGCAAAGAGTGTTTGGGGCCAGAAGAATTGCCCCTAGAGAATATCTAATTGTAGTGATCCTTAACCAGTGGTGAGAGAAAGATGGAGGGCAGGCATTTGGCGGTGTTGTTGCTGAGTTTCAAAATACTGGGGTACAGGTAGAGATATGATAGGATGGAGTCATATTTAACAGCTTCCTTCCTGGAATCAGTCCTGCAAAGAAATGAATCGTCGCGTCTAAAATAGTAATAGTGCTGTGGTTGAGGGGTAGTATACTAACTCTGTTCATTTTATAGAGGAGAAGAAAGAAACCTAGAAAGTGGTGTGATTGGCTGCAGGTCATACAGTTTAGAAACAGAAAACTGAAATGGGAACCCTCAGTCTTCTTTCCATCTTGCTTTATGTGAGAGGAAGAAAATCACTAAGGCTTAGTAAAACAGATGCAGAAGAGAGACAGACAGACAGACTAAGAATGTGTGTGTGTGTTCTGCTAAGTGGAGGCACCAAACAATTCTGTATTCTATCCTGAGATTCGCTATACAACTAGTTGTCAGTCAATAAATATATTGCATTGTTTTGGGTTTGTAAACAGCCTTATTGAGATATATAACACACAGTGCACTCAGACACTTAAAGTGCACAGCTGAGTGTTTCTTGGTGTTAGACTATCCTCACCACTATCTAATTTTAGGGCATTTATCACTCTATCACATCCTCACACTCACAGGAAGCCACTTCTTATAACACCCTGCATCCTGTGCTCACCCTGAGCAACCGTGTCAAGCTTTTGTCTCTAGATTTGCCTGTGTTTGCCATTGATGGAAACACTGTCATGCACCACGTGGTCTTTTGTGACTGCCTGCTTTCCCGTGGTGCAGTGCTGCCAAAGTTCATCTTAGTCATGGAGGTATCTGTTCTTTATTTCTCTTTATTGCCTGATAATATTCCATTGTATGACTGTACTGCATTTCATCTGTATCTCAGTTGATGAACGTTTGAGATACTTATACTTTTTAGCCTTATTGGTGATTCTGCAGTGAACATTTGTTTACAAGCTTTTGTATGGAAACGTAGTAAAATACTCATTTCACTCTTGAGTCTTTGAGCCTAGAATTGCTGCTTCAAATAGTAACTTGGGGTTTAACTTTTCTTTTGAGAAACTTCCAGACTGTTTTCCAAAGTGGCTGCATCATTTTATATTACTGCACCAGCAGGGCAACGACAGTTCTGATTTCGCTGTATCCTTACCTATACTCGTCTCTATTTGTCATTTTTTAATATAGCCATCCCAGTGGTGTGAGATAGTACCTCACTGTGATTTTGACATAATTCCTAGTGACTGATGATGTTGAGCATCTTTTCATGTGCTTATTGTCTGTTTGCATATTTTCTTTTGAGAAATTGCTATTCAGATCCTTTGCCTGTTTTTAAATTGGGTTGTCTTTTTATTGTTCAATGTAAGGGTTCTTTATATATTCTTCAAACAAGTCCTTTATCAGATGCATGGTTTTCAGGTATCTTCTCTCACTCTGGGAGTTGTCTTTGCATTCATTTTCTTGACAGTTATTACTTACAGCACAAAAATTTAGTTCTGATGAAATTTTATTTATTCTTTTGTTGTTCATGCTTTTGGTGTCATATCTAATATAAACTGTTGCCTAATCCAAGGTGACATAGATTTATCCCTACTTTCTGTTTGCTCATTCTAGCTGTTATGTTTGGGCCTTTAGTCCATTTTGAGGGTTGTTATGTCCAGCATGAGTAAAGGGTCCATGTCTCTGCCGGCAAATACTCTGTCATCTCTACACTTGTTGAAATACTTTTGCTCCCTCCCCGAGTTGGCTTGGCATCCTTGTCTTCAATAAATACACTACACATTCTCCTTTGGCTCTATTTCTGGCCTGAGGACAAATGCACAAGTTGTGTGTGACAGTCTTTTCCTTCTAGGGATTTATATTCAGTTAGGATAAGTCAGGAATAAACATGAAGGAAGCCAAGGCATTTGTGATGATAAAGCAAACACCCTTCTGTGCAGTGGTCCAGTCCCTTCCTCATTGGATGACCCATCACTGCTGTGCACCTGCCCTTTGGAGAGTCAACAGCAACCTCCTCCACCAGAAATAATGAGTCTTTACGGGGAGTGTCGGATATAGCAGTGATTACACTAATTGAAAGCCATCATGTAAGAGTTTACCATGGCTGGGGACTTTCCTTAGCACTTTGGGTATACTGTGCGTCTAAACCTTACAACAGACTCTTGAACCAACAACTATTTCCCAAGTTGACTGATGAAGCCCAGAGATATTAATTTGTCCTGAGTCACTCAGCTAGTAGGTAAAGATGCTAGATTTGAACCCAGCAGATTGGGCAGGTCCAAATACCAATCCGTGCTTTCAACATTGAAGCTGAATTGCCTGCTATGATCTGAATGTTCATGTCTAGCCAGATTCCCATGCTGACGTCATACCCACCGGTGTGGTTCTGTTAGGAAGTAGGTCTTAGCGAGATGATTATGTCAAAGAAGTGGAGCTTGAATGAACAGGACTAGTTCCCGGACTCTGAGACTGCCAGCATCTTCATGGTGGACCCTCTCACCCCCAGTACTGTGAGAAGTGAATCTTCATTGTTGTTAGCCACTCAGTTTATGGTGTTTACATTAGAGCAGCTTGAAATAGGGCACTGCTTCTCTGGTTCTTTGTGTCCCTGGTACCCAGTGCAGAGTTGCATACACAATTGAATGAAATGAATAAATGACCAGAGAAGCAATCTAGACAGAACAGCAGTGGCCAGGGGAAGGGAGAATTGATTTATGGGAGCAAATTAGAGGAATGAAATCCATAGATAGAGTTTGCTTAAGTGAGAGTGATGACTGGAGCCTGCAGGCGCTAGGGGAGAGGAGCCACGTAACGTGGTAGCAGAGGGGGAAAGCAGGAGCGTTGGGTGGTGGGGTGCGGAGTCAAGGCTGGAATATGAATGAAGAAGTGCAAAGCTTATAGAGTTACAGCTGGAGGCCCAATCTGTGTAAGGAGAGAAAGGAAAAGCCATCACACAAACAAACACAGGGGAGCATAGCACCCACCCCAGGAAGGGGGCTGGCTGGAGGAGCCTGTGGTCCGTGGGGTGAGTGACAGATCCTCAGAACCAGTGAGACATCAGTGGCACCAAGGAGGCAGCAAAGTAGGTTTATTACATTCTCATTCTGCCAAAAAATTACTGCTCGCGGAATTGCAGCGAAATGGTGTCACAGAAGCACTCAGGCAGCGCAGCAGTTTTTATAAACAAGGACAGCTTGGGGGGCTCCCAAAGGTGATTTACACGTGGAATGTTTAGCTGCGGTGTTTCATTCACGGTGTGTGAGAACAGGAGGTCACCTCCACCCACCTGGAGGCTGGGCGAGGGGAATGAGCACGGGAGCCCTGAGACCACGCTCCTCCTGAATGCAGAACATGCCACTGCAGATGACCGGGGAGTGAGAGCCACCCTGGAGGTGACTGAGCTCTCACTCCGTGCTGGGCTCTGTCATTAGTGTTTCATCCACATATTAGAAGCCTTGGAGGAAGTCACCCCTTTACTGTGATCCCCACTGTACAGCGGAAGAAAATGAGTCTTTGTGTGAGGTCTCCCACCAAATGGCAAACTCGGTTGCAATCTACACTGTGACCTCACAGTCCAAGCTCTTAACTACTGCCATCTAAAGACACCTTCCCTGCTTGCCAGCATCTTATAGTTTGGGTTGGTGACCAAGCAAACAAACAGAAAATGACAAGTAAAGGCTGTGGCATGTGTCTAAGAGAAGGAAATAGGGGTGGGGTTTGTAGAGTTAGCTTTCTTGTCACTGGTACACAATATCTGACACTTGCAATTTAAAGGAGGAGACGTTTAATGTGGCTCATGTTTTATGGAAGGCATGGTGGAGCAAAGTTCATGGTAAACTGGGAAGCATAGCAGAGAGAGGTACAGTGCCAGACAGCAGTGAAAAACCAGATACAGACCCCAGGACCAGGCCTCTATGATCTACCCAGACACACCCACACATGTGTTCCACCAATCCTCTGGGCAGACCCCAAAGCCAATCAAGTTGCAGTCTATCCTAACTCTCACGAATTTGGGCAACTTAGAGCTTCCATCAGTGATGAAACAGTGGTAGGCAAGGGAGTGGGCAAGAGAACATAGAACTGGCTCTCACTGTATACAGGAGGGCTGAGGACCAATGAAGGAGCTTCTCCGAGCTTACAGCTACATCTCCACTTTTTAAAAGAAATTTGAGACAGGTTCTCACTTAGTGGCTAAGACTGGCCTTGAACGTATAATCCTCCTGCCCCATCTGAAAAGCAGGTACAACACTTATCCTATCATGTGTTGTGTGACCGTCCTTTGAAACGTTGCCTAAAGCCTTGGCACAGAGCCTGGTGAATAGGAAGCATTCTGGGAAAAGCAGCTGCAACAATTCAGTGTTGTACGGTTATTGCTATTGTTATTAAGTAGCACTACCTCAGGTGCTGGGAGAGCAGGAACCATGACAC
>PVJX010034813.1:0-18672 GCA_004027295.1 Dolichotis patagonum | reverse complement strand
TACCAGTCCGCCATCTTGTCTTCAATCCCTCACAGTGACATTCTAAATGAACTCCTTAGCATAGTAATTTAGGTTTTGGGATCTAGCTTGTATTTGTTATTAATCTATCTCCTTTCTTTCTCCTTTTCTTCCTCTTTCTCTTTCTATAAAACTACAAAACTGGAACAACAGACTTTGTAAGATAATGGTCGTGTAGGAAGCTTTCAACAAACATTAATTTCCAGTTTTCCTACAGTCATACAGTTGTTTGTTTGTCAGTAATTTGGAGGTACTATTCATTTTTCATAGTAACAGTGTTTATAGTCAGTTCCTTTGCTAATGGACAAAGTGTGTGTTACCAGTATTGTTACTTTAATTCAACATTAGGGAACAAAATAGATTTTTCTGGACTATAGTTGCCACTAAGAAAAAAATGTGGATTTCATGTGTTTTGCTACCTGTTAGTTCCCTTCCTGGTGTTTCCTTCTTGAAGACTTACGTTTTGATCATTGCTGGAGGAGACCTTGATATTTGGAGGACAGAGAGGGAAGTACCGTGAAGAGTTCAAGGTCTGGGATGGGGATTTAGCTCAGTGGCACAAGCACCTGCCTGGCAAGTGTGAGGTCATGAGTTCGATCCCTGGTACCAAAATAAAAAACAGTTCGAGGTCTGCGATTCACCTTACCACAGTGGGCCAATCACCCTACTCTATTTTGTCTAAAAACAGACTAAAATCTGCTGACAAAGGAGCAGTAGTTACTCTGTGCTTCATACTTCTCTTCTAAGCTCTTTATACATATTAGCTCATTTAATGCCCAAATTATCTTATGCATTACACAAATAAGAAAACGGTGGAAGTTTTCTAAGGTCATACAGTAATTACGCTGGGAAGGTTGGGCTTATCATCTATAGCTTGTTAGGAAACACTGCTTTGAAGATTATTGGGAGGAATAAATAAAACAACGCCTGTGACGGGGCCCAGTTTAGTAAAAGCCAGTTTCCTTCTTAGCTCTTTTGTTCCTTGCTAGGAGCCCTGTTATTATGCTTACCACATACTCATAATCACAAACTACTACACATTCCCTGTTACCAGCAAAAGAAACTTTAATGACTTTTTATCTCTCTTGATAGGTCTGCACATTACCTTCTTATTTAATGTGAAAATCCCCAGTCAGAATTTAGGGTGTTTTGGGAAGAGAAGGGTATGGGGCATGCTGTGGGGAGCATCCCGGCAGTATCCCTTACTTTAAGGACTATTTTCTGGAGACTGTGAGACCTCCCCCGTCAGCAAATAGCTTGTATTATTAGCTTGAACTGTGTGAAGCTATTGTTTTTGTAAGTCACAGTGTTCTTGAATGCTGGCGTCTCAAATATATGTGTGGGTTTTGAGATATATATATATCTATCTCAATTAGTACATGTTTGTAGCACATAATATTTATATTGCTTGTGGGGAGTTGCTGTATGTACATAATACATCATAATTCCTTCTTTCACCCTTTACTTTCCCTCTCCCTTCCATCCGTCTCTTGACCCCTCCTTTTGTGCATATTTATGTATATAATGTCTGTATTCCTTGTGTGGAGTTGATACCTGTACATAACATGTCTCTATTCCTTTTTATTCTTTATTGCTCGCCTTCCTTCCTTCCCTGCATCACTTGATGCACTTTCCCTTGATAATGACGTATCTCCCTACTTCCTGTTACTTCTGTTCTGTATTCATGTTTTAGGTTTCTCTTACAAAAGAAACCATATAATGTTTAAGCAGTGTGTCTGATTACACTTAACGTGCTGGACTCATCCAGGAAAAGGCACATCCCTTTTCCTACAAATGACTCAGATGTGTCCTTTTATGGCAGAGTAGTACTTCACTTTGTGTAAACACATTGTCTTCATCCTTTCATCTGTTGATGACATATAGGCTGCTTCCAAGGTTGAGCTGTTATGAAGTGGGCTGCTGTAAACATGGGTATGCATGTAACACAAATATGATGCTTTTTTGTTTGTTTTTTGAGACAAGGTTTTGCTGTTGAGTTCAGGCTCTCCTTGAACTCACTGTGTAGCTTTGGCCGGCCTTGACCTGGTGGTGATCCTCCTGCCTTGGCCTCCTGAGTACTGGGACTGTAGACATGGACCACTGTGCCTAGCTTCTAATGTGATAGCTTTACTCTTTTGGAAGGATACCAAGAAAGGGATGAGCTGGGCCAAGTGGAATTTCTAGTTTCAGTGTTTTGAGCAGTCTCCACACTGATTTCCTTAGTGGTTGTGCTAGTTTACGATCTCCACAGCAATATAGAAGGGTTCTTTTTTCCTTAGCCATTCTTCTGGAGCCACATGGAACCACAGTGTTGTTTTAATTTGTATTTCTCCTATGGTCAGTGATGTTGAGCATTTCTTCATGTACTTATTGACCATTAGTACTACTATTTTTTTTTTTTTGGTTGGGGGGGTGAACTCACTACCTCACCCTTGCCAAGCAGGCACTTAGGCCCTGCTACTTTGAATTGTATATTCATTTTGCTTGCCAATTTTTGATTAGGTCCTTTACTTGGGGGTGGTCTGTATAGATGTTAGTCCTCCGTCTGAGGAATAACTGGCAAATTTTTCTCATTCTGTAGCTCTGTTGGTTGTTTCTTTCATTGTACAGAAGCTTTTTAGTTTGATATGCTCCCATGTGTTGATTTCCATTACAACCCGGGTTCTGTTCAGAAAGTTCTTGCCTGTACCTTTTTCTTGATTTTATAGGGGAAGCTTTTAGTTTTCTTTCCCCATTTAATAGGATGTTGGCAGTAGGTTTGTTATAAATGGCCTTTTATTGCATTGAGATAAGGCCCTTCTATACCTATTTTCTTCAGGGTTTTTATCATAAAAGAATGCTGGAGTTTGTCAGGTCCTTCTCTGTGTCTGTCGGTGATCCTGTGATTTTTGTCCTTGCTTCTGTTGATGTAGTGCATTACATTTATTGATTTGTGTGTATGTGAGCCATCTTTGTACTCCCGGAGGAAGCCTACTTTGCTAAGATCTTTAGGATGATTAGTTGCATTCTGCTTATCACTGTCTTGATGATCTTTGCATCTACTGTATATGCACTAAAGAGATTGGTCTCTGGTTCGCTTTTTTAGTTGGATCCTTGTCTGGTTTTGGAACCAGGCTAATGGTAGCTACCAGGACTGATTTTTGGAGCCCTCCATCCCTTTGAGTTTCAGTAAAGAGCTTGAGGCAAATTGTTTTTCCATCTTCTCTCAAGGTTTTGCAGAACTCTGTTGTGAAACTGCCATGACCTGTGCTTTTCTTAGTTGGTAGATTTTTTTCAGTGACTGTTACTGATTATTCAGGATTTTAAAATCTTCTTGGTTCAGTGGTTCAGTTTGGGTGTTTAATGTGTACCTAGGAATTTATCCATTTCTTCTGAATTCTCTGGTTTATTGGCATGCAGCTTTGTGAAGTAGTTGTTAGTAATATTTTTAATTTTGGTAGTATTCCATTGTGATTTCACCTTGTTCATTTCTAACTGCATTAATTTGGATCTGTTCTCTCTTTTTTAGCTAAATTGGCTAATATTTTGTTTATTGTTTTGAAGAGCCAACTGTTGAACTCACTGATTCTTTGTATTATTTTTTTGGTCTCGGTTTCATTGGTTTGTGTTCTAACCTTTGTAATTTCTTTCCTTGTATTAGCTTTGGTTTTGTTGTTTTCTAGGACCTTGAGGTACATCATTAAGTTATTTGGGCCCACTGTGTTTTCTGCGAGTGAGAGTGAGTTTTCTGTGAGTATTCACAGCTGTAAACTTCTCTCTTAGAACTGCTTTCATTGTGTCTCATAAGTTCTGGTATGTTGTGTTGACATTGTTTAGGTCTAAGACCTGTATTACTTCTTCCTTGATTTCATCTGTAACCCATTGTTTATTTAAGAATGTATTGTTTAGTTTTCATGTATTTACACAATTTCTGAGTTTTTTTTGTCATTGATTTCTGGTCATTTGCTTAGTTGGTAGATTATGCACTATGTATGATAAATTTTTTTATTTATATTTACTTTAACTTGCTTTATTGGCTAATATGTGGTCTATTTTGGAGAAAGATCATGTGCTGCTGAGAAGGATATGTGTTCTCTTATTGGGTAGAACACTAATAACTTATTGAGTATTTGTTTGAAGGTTTGGTTCATCTCTAATATTTCTTTGTTGATGTTTTTGGTCTAGTTGATCTATTTATGACAGTGGGGTATTGATGTCTCCCACTATAATTGTGTTTATGTGTATGTGGTTTTTTTTTTATGTTCTGTAGAATTCGTTTTATGTAGTTGGGAGCATCACTGTTGGGTGCATACATGTTGCTAGTTGTTACCTCTTCCAGTTGGAACTGTTCCCCTCTTTTTATTCTGGAACTGTACAGAGGCATCTCTTTTCTTTATGTTTCCATTAAACCTTTTAACTTTTAGATTTAAAAAAAGGACATATTTGGTGAGGGAATTAAATACTAAGAGATTAGTAAGCAGTTCCGAGATCTGTCATCTAAAAATAAGAGTGAATGTCTAAGTAACAGCTCACATTTCTTACCTGAGGAAAGTGATGATGATTTATTAATCTCATTGAATAATCAGAACATATTTCAGTTGCCCCAGTTGTTTCAAAAATGTTTTCTGTGATCTTTTGCTTTGTTCTTTTGAACCACTGTCCACGATTCATACGTTGAGCCTGGCCTGATGGTGCACTGTGGGGGGCAGAGGCAGAGGCAGGACGATTACAAGTTCAAGCTGAGCCTGGGCAGGTTGGTGACTTAGCAAGATCCCTTTTCAAAATTAAAAAAAAATTTAAACAAACTAAAAAAAAAAGAGGGGTTGGGGGGAATAAGGACATAGGCTCAGTGTGAAGGCCCTTAAAAAAGAATAGAAAGAAGTCATGCTGGTCATTTGGTTGTCTCTTTTAATTCAGAGTGTGTGCATCTTCTTCCCCCTCTCCATTCCCCCACACCTTGGTTTTCTGAGACGAGGTCTTCCTGTACGATTTGGGCTGGCCTGGAACTCACAGCATCCTGCTGCTGCATCCTTGCGGGTGCTGCGATTACAGGTGGGTGTCCACCACAACCAGCTTGAGTTCTCTTGAGCTCTTTTTTTCTCCATGACATTTATGTTTTGCACAACGAACTGTTTGTTCCATAGAGTAATCCTACCTGGATTTGTCTGAATGTTTCCTAGTAGTGTCTTTTAATTTGCCTCTCTTTTGTAGTTCCTATAAAGTAGAAATTAGCTCTAAATGTTTTATTAAACATTTAAAAAACTTTTTGGGAAAGAATGCTTCCTAAGTGATGACATGTACTTAGGATGGGATGCTGAGTTTGATAACCTGATTAAAGTGCAAACTGGCAGATTTCTTCAGTATAATTAAATTGCTTCACTTTGCAGTTACCAAGCAATATGTGGATTTGGCAGCTGGCCAGGTTCTTGTTCCATTGTACACTTGTAGAGGATAAGGGCAAGTTATAAGGGCAAGTTCATAGTATATTTCTAATTGTGATTTCTTCTGTATTCATTGCCTATATTTTTGTTTGAAGAAGAGCTTTGTCTCAGTAACTTGGCTTGAAGCATAGTTCCTCCAAAAAAGAGTACTTACTTCTCTAGTTACTAGTTTTTAGGACAAGAAATTGATAGGATATTCCCCCCACCAATGCTGCAAATGAGTTTTTCTCCTTTAATATTTTTTGAATGTCCTGTTGGATTTTGTGTTATAATCAGTTATAGTTGTCTTGCTAATCAGTTACAGCCTTCCCTTTTGGTGCTTATTCTGAGTTTTGTCACTGGAAGCTTCACTGATCTGGCTACCATAATTTTGTTAATGTAAATTTGAATTTTCAGAAAAGTTGCAAGCATAATATAAGAAATGATGAAATTTACTGATTGTTTGCAGTTTGCTCGTGCTCTTCAAATCTAACATACATACTTGATTTTATCTAGCTGCTTAAATTGGCAAAACATCCCAATTTACCCCTTGTTTCAGTCACCAAAACAGAAAGTAGATTAGTTCTTCCACACAGAAAAACAAGGATGAAAACAAGAGAGTCTTAGGAACAAAGGTACTCTTTAAAAACACAGTGTAGTTTTAAAAATCAATACTGTTACTTAACCCATCCCCTTTCTGAATTTAGTCAACTATCCCAATAATGTCTGAGATCAAATGAAGATTATCATAATTTTTAATGTCATTTTAATAACTTTTTCATCAGTTTTTGGTCTTTATTGGCCTTGACATTTTTGAGGAGTATATGCTAGTTATTTTGCATACTGTTCCTGAATGTGGGTTTGACGTAACTTCATGATTAAATTCAGGTTATATTTTTATTTTTGGTTTAAGCAAAAATAAAAGTTCACCCCCCCCACTATCTAGTTACTGTGTATTGCTTTGTAATTAATTTGGGGGAGGTGCATTTGAGACTTAGTAAATGTACTGCTTCCCGTCAAATTTCATTTATATGTTTTAGGACCGGTTTTCTATGTTTCGGTTGACATTTTACTGCAAGAAAGAAGGTTCTTTTTATTTATGCATGTACTTATTTATAACAGCAGGAAGTAATATTTTGTTCAGTAGTTATGACCTATTATAATTAAGTTTGATGCTCCAGTGGCCTCTTGGCCAGTAGGCTTCAGGCTGGCTCCTCTGCCCCTTTGTCACATCTTTATCCTTTGAACACTCTAACCTCTTGGCATAAAATATCCTCCATTACTCTTGTACTGCTGTTTGCTCAGCCTTGTACTCTGAAGTGTCTTTTAGCAGAGATGGTGTTTAGGATCTGAGATACGGGCTTGGATCTGCTCATTCCCACTGGAATGTCTTGGTTTTTAGGCTCTTACTGGACACAGCAAGGAACTTACTTTTTTTAAAAAAAGATTTACCTTCTTTCAAATCCATACTAGTTTTTTTCTTCAAATCATCTCTTTTTAATTGAAATAGCTACAGAGAAGGCTGTAGCAGAATTTTAATGTGGTGTCTCCAAAGTTCAGCTCTACTCTTTGTTTTAGTTTGTTTTAGTTGGATAGTTAGTGTTAGTTGACTTTAAAATAGTTGTGAATAATTTTGCTAGAACAAATGAACATTTTGCAACTTGAAAAATTTGAAATTCAAGTTAAAAGCTGTGAATTTATTATATCTAGATACTGCTTTATTTACATTTGAAGAAAAATAGCTTCAATCAAATTTGATGTAAGGCCTCACTTGTAGACACTATTCTGTTATCCATAAAGTTAGGATAATATCTGAAAAGGTTATTTTGATAATAAAACTATTAAATTTTAAAAGATTGTGTGTACAATTCATCTAGTCCACTGCCTGTCACAGGTTCTTAATAAATGGTGGTCTGTGTAAACCAGTATTATGCTAATGGGCATAATAAGCATGAGGAAGTGCTTGTTTGATTTATACCCCTGTTATGTAGTTTTAAGATTTTATATTCTAAATCTTTTAACTTTGCATGGTTTTTTAAAAAAAAAACTATACTGATTGAAAATGATGCCCTGTAAGTGTAACCCTTGCATGAGTCTCAGACTCACTGCAGCTCCGTTTTGAAAACTGACATTCTTGGCCCTTCGGTAGCCACACATCCCCTGAAGGATACACCATTTTTCTCCGCAAAACAAACAGTATGTACATTTTTCTTTTCCTGTATTATGCTTTGCCCAAAACACAGTGCATCTAATAAAGAAACTGTTTTTGAGGTTAGTATTGCATTAGATGAGAAACTTGAAATAAATAAATAGCTTTTATGTTGCATATTGTAATTTTTTAATGTAAGTATGTAAATAATGTATTTTGCAGCTAAGGAATCACCTTTAATTTCTATTTTGTCCTATTACAGGCTTATTTGAAGGACAAGAATGTTAGAACATTTTTTTGACTATTACCTTCTTACTAATTGTGGATTGAATTCCACAATTCTAGAGAAACCTTTAGTTTTCTTTTTTTTTAACCTATACCTTAAAGAAGTTGTAACTGTTCTTAGCATAGTGCCAAGCTAAGAATGCTAAGCACATATATGATATATGTGACACATATATCACATCAAAAACATTTTTAGAATAAATTTGTGAATCAAGTGAGGTAGATACATGTTAACACTTGTATGTGACTTCATCTTTATATTCCATTTCTATGAAAGAACCTGTGGTGAGTCTTGCATGTATGAAATTGTTATAGGGGAGATCTATTCTAAAGAAATGTGAAGTATTAAGTTGATCAGAATGAATATTTTACCCAAGAATGTAGTATAAGTTGTAGGAAACTTACCACAGTTGCAGGAGTGTAGAGTGTGTTAGCATTATAGAAACTAATCACTCCTTTCAGATTTAAGAGAAAGTATTACTCTACATACAAAGCTTTAAGTGTCTGTGCATCTCAGGTACTGTGCCTTGTGTGCTGATCTTCTTGCCCAAAGAAATCATAAATCTGGGAAACGAAGCAAAATGTTACTGAACTGATTAGAAATACGATGTGGATAGAGTAGGAACAAACTGAAAATAATTATGAAATGTTGCCGAGAAAGATAATGTATATTGGATGTGGCTGCTGAGCAGTCATAGAATTTCCTGTCTAAACTGGGCACTTGAGTGTGAAAAGCTGTGCTATTAATAATGCCATTGGTACAAACTGCTCAGACAGACTGGAGTACTGGGCAAGTATCTCCTTATTACAGAAAAGCTGTATGTTGAGGTAGACCGGCAGTGTTAGGCTTACCATGTGTCTTTCAACGAACGGCAACACAGGGTCTTTTGGCTAGCTCCGTGTCTTTCTTCCTCCTCCCTACTTTATAACTTCCCAGGTTATTTTGAGACAAATGCTAGATGTTACTTTATTATTATGTAAGTATTGTGTGATGCAGCCTTTTGTGTGTGTTTTTTAACTTTTTGTGTTTGATCTAGGGTCTCTTCTTTTACACTGTGTGCTCTCTGAGAATATAGTGCATATGTTCTTTATTTTTAGTTTTCCTAGTTTTGGCTGGTGGATAGTCAGTTCTGCACATATGTGGAAAGCTGTATGTAAGTACACTTAGAAATCAGAAAAGTCTGTATTCTCTCATGTAGTTTGAATTGACTCACAAACTAACCTAGGTGAAGTTATCTGTCTACTTTAGTCTCTCCATTGAATAAGAGTTTCATTGTATTAAATAACCTAACAGGTCATTATAACTGTTACTCTTATTATTATTAGTGTGTGTGTGGGGGCCACTGGGCATTGAACTCGGCCTTGTGCGTGCTAGGCAAGCACTCTACCACTGAGTTACATCCCCATCTCTGAACAGGTTGTTATTAAGGTCTGCTTTATTTTAGTATTTGTAAGTCTTGGGCCCTAGGAGTGTTGAGGTTTTGACTTCTCTAGTAGTCATGGCTTTTTGAAATAAAGGTAGTATGTCAAACATGGAAAATGTTTTATTATTGTCATCCTGGTTCTCACACCCTGAGCAGTGCAACAGATTAAGATCTGCTTAAAATAATATTTTGATTTCAGGGTAGGAATCATTTCAAGCTTGTAGCAGTAGCAAAGTTGCCTATCATTTTTAATTACTTTTCCACAGTTGACCCATGTTGGGGAAACAACTCATAGTCAGCAGTAAATCATGGAAAAATGGGTGGGGAAAGGTATGTTAGTGCCTAAGTTCTAGACAGAATGAGCCTTGTTAAAAGGAGGAAGTTCTTACGTTTTGGGATGGAATGTTTTTAGCAAACTTCAGAAGTAAAGAAGAGCATGTTTTCCTTCATTGCTACCTTCTTCCAGCCCCTCCCCTCTTCCTGTCCTGCTTTTGGCAGTAAACACTGCTGCATTTATGCATGTATACCTATATATAAAAAATCAGATTTCCATTAATGTATATTCACTGGGCCTTCAGTATTTAAATGCTGGATTCTGTACATGTGTAGTCATTTAGATGGCATAGTTAAAAGATTAAGACAGCCCTGGTGGAAGCTTGAATTTGGAATCATCAGTTCATAGTTGGACTGTGGCTGGGTAATTAAAGTAGTTCTTTTGGCAAAGCCCTGGAGCCTTTTTACACTTCCTGTTCAGAGTGTGTAGCTGACATGCCTGGCTTTTTACGCTAGGATAAAGCCAGGGCCACAGTTGGTGCAGAAAGGAGGCAGTCTGTAATCTGAGGACAGAGAGAGAAAGAGAAAGAGACAGACAGACAGAAGGTGAGAGAGAAAGAGACGGCGAGAGAGAGAAGACGTTGTCACACTTTTGTTTTTCATAGCAGGCATGAGAGAGAGGGCAGTCCTGCCCTCAGTGTCCTGCTTTCTTATAAAGAATTTTTATTTTTTTTTGGGGGGGGTACCAGGGATTGAACTCACAACCTTGTGCTTGCCAGGCAGGCACTTATGCAGCTGAGCTAAATCTCCAGCCCGAGTGTCTTGCTTTCTTTGTTAAGTTACTCACATGCCCTGCAGGAAGGCCTGGTCATTGCCTGCCTGCTTATAAACAACTCTAAACCAGCTGTTTTCAGGATAATCAGACCTACACAGGTGCTAAGGAAACCCAGGTGAGATACAGTGTATGCCCGAATCATCTGTCATTGACAAATCTCAACAGCTAAGGAGGGGTTCCAGACAGTAGAGGAAAACCAAGAGCTTCAAACATGGAAGAGTCTACTTTAAGTGGCAGTAGTTTAATGAGCTAGGACTGTATTTCTATCCTACCTCTCCCCATTTTTCTTTCTTTTTGTTAGAATGATGACATTTGCTTTATTTTTGCTAGTTAATCTTTATAAACATTTCAACATACACAGCAAAAATTTTCTTCTATGTATTCAGCATCTCTACCTACCCCTCCCTACTTCACATGTCAAGCTCTAAAAGCAAGCTAGGATTGCTTACCCTTCTAGTATCCTCTCTTTGTGAATAATTGTTTTTTGAATACTCTTGTACGTGAAACATTAAAGATTCTGTTAAAATTACAGCAGTGTATGTTACAGTTCCTGCTACTATATAAAGAAGTAATTGGGAGGTGGAGGAAAGAGCAGCAGTAGAAAGATGAATGTGCCTGGTTCCTTTTGTATGACAGCAGAGATTTCTTCAAAACTGTGACATGAAAATAGTACATCTAGCCAGAGATTTAGATACAAATCACCAAAAGCCTCCGACAACACTGTACCCACTAATACCTAATGCAGATGAGGAGGTGGCCTGGGAAGCAGACTTAAGAGATACATGTGCCAACTTGTCATCTTGCAAAGCTTAGAATTCAGGTGATGCCTGAGACACATGATCTGTTGTTTAAAGTTAGGATAAAAATCACCGTTGAAAACTAAAGTTGTTCACACAGTTGTCTCGGGGAAGAGGAGGTGGGGGATAATTTTATTTTTAAATTTTATGCCTTCCTTACAATTGGAATTATTTATAACAGCTATCAACAGACTTAAAGATTGGAATCTTTACCTTCTACCTACATAGTAACTTTCAACAACAAAGAGCACTTGAATTTTCCCATTGTGTTGCCCAGCTTTATAACCTATCACTTGGGAAAATTTCATGTCTAATGTTTCTAGTAATATCTTTACATAGTACCTTAAGGTTTGGAGAACTTTCTCATTTGCTAATTTGCATTACAACATTCTGAGGTAGGTTAGTTTGTTTTTCTGTATTATAAGGTGAAGAAGCAAGACTGATATAGTATGTGGCTTGGTATGTGGCTTGTGAAGAGGTGGCAGAGTTTGGCCGCAGACTGTCGCATGCCCAGCCCCTGGCTCCATAGAGGTTCTGTAGCAGTTCCATGCCGCTCACCATGCCTATCCTGCCGTAGCTGCACTGTCTCCTGCCAGTCCTCGCCTGTCTTATTTATAATGTAACCCGAACTCAAGTACTGACATGGATTTTTTCCCTTACATTCTGAAATTTCTGCTCAACTTGTATTTAAATTATATAAACCTGTCTTTATTTTTGGAAGTGAATTTTACTGCAAGTTTTCAATATTTGAATATATTCCACAGACATTTGACAAGCGCTTGGCCTCTTAGGCACTTGTTTATTCTTTAACTGTAATGACTGATTTTCACTTGGGTAGATGATCTTTTGTTTTATTAGTGCATATTGGTTATACATATCAATGAGTTTTGCTTTGTCAGATTTATAAATGTATGTAACATTTTAATTGTTCTCACCCCTTTCATACCCTTGTTTCGAACTGTCATGGTTTGTTGAAGCAAAGCAGTGGCATTTTGAATTAACCAGTCTTTTTGGGCTTGTGGTACTGTTGTACACTAAGTCTTACAGATAGGGAGCTCACTCAAGAAGTTGCAGCAAATAAATTGGTGGGAAAGTAAGTGTAGTCTGCTCTTGGGAGCCTACTACCCTTGATTGTGGGGTTTTTCTTTTTAAATTGTAGTTTATATATGTATATATCATACATAAAACTGGCCAGTTTCTAAGTGTACAGTTTATTGGCATTAAGTACACTTATCATGTTGTCCAACCATGAACATTATTTTCATTCTTTTTCACCATCCCAAACAGAAACTCAGTAGCCGTTCAATCATAACTCATTTTTCCCTCTACCTTCTTTGTCCACTCCTGCGGGTGTCAATGGCTGCTTAGATTCCAGAGTTCAGATAACTTTTTGTTTTTGGCACCAGGGATCGAACTCAGCACCTCACACTTCTCAGGCAGGCACTTGTGACACTGCCTAAATCCTGGCTCCAGAGGCTCCAGAGTGCAGAGTAGTTGATTCTGATAGGTGTTGATGTTGGTGATTTTGGCAGAGGGACTGATCCCCTGGAGTTTACCATTTTGCCATTTTCTGTGATGTCACTCTGCCCTTGTTTATGTTTTACATATGACTGCATCTGGTGCCCTCTACAGTCAATTCCTTTTGCCCAAAACAACTGTGGTGTGGTGGTGGAGTCTGAAGCTGCGGTGATGTGAGAAGTCTCTCACAGGATTTCCCTGCCCTCCACAGAAACGATGCACACTTTTAAAGAATGCTGTCATTTTCAGGGCTGTTGGCAATATGGTTGCTCAAGATCAGCTTTCTGCAGAACTTAAAAGTTGGTTTCAGTTCTCATAGTTTTACAAGTGGAAAACAGTAAGATATAACCATTTAAGGCCAAGGGAATTCAGATCTAAAAAACAGAACTGACAGTGATGACAGTTCTTTCCACTTAAGTTAATGCAGTATTCCTATTTCAACAATACAGAAAGAGTGATACTGAACTTTTTAAAAACTGTGCTAAGAATTAAGAACTTCCTGAACTGAGCATGAGACCCTTTTTCCAAAAGAAAGGCAGAAAAAAAGAATGAAGAACTCTGTCTAAGAGTTTATTTTATTGAAGAATATGAAATAGTTTGATAAAACAATATTTAAGTTTGATGGTAATTTTATTTTACATTTGGGTGAGGTAGAGTTAGCCTCTCTTAGCTTATTGTAAGCTAAGTCATTCAGTAACTTCTATTGTTAGCTTAGGTTTCATTTCAACTTAATAATACCTTGTAGTTTTATAATGATATTCTTCTCAGGAGTGTGAGGTACTTTATAAGTACCTCATTGTGCCATAACATAGGTATTGGGAAAAATAGAAATGCTTGTTTTTTTGTAAGTGGAAAAGTACTGAACACAGGTTTTTCTGATTGAGTACCATCAGTCCGGTCTCTTACTCCGGTGTAGGTATCCTCAGCGTATGCTTGGTAGCAGTCCAGGACTCCTGTTTTTTGTAGAGTGGCAATACAACTTGGTGAAATAGGGTATAGAAACTCAAGAATATAGCAGAAAGACCTTAAAATGATGAAATAATTTTTGTGATTTGTTCATGTCTGAATACAGGTCGATAGTAGAATGCTTGCCTATCACGTACAAGGTCTTGTGTTTGATATCCACCACTGTAAAAATAAACAACAACAACAAAAAAACCAAACAAAACCCCCGAGTCTTGACCATGTTCACTCTAGGTGAAGTACCAGTAATAGAATTCAGATATAGTTATTTTTTAAATGTAGCTACCCATGAGAGTATTATACATTTTTTCATACATGGTTTTTGATAGTAATAGAAGAGCAAGATTTGTGGTAATTTTATTCACACAGAGGTCGTTGTCGTTATTTCATATTGGTCATGGCTGAGCTTTTGTCTTTCAGTGCTTTTGTTTAGCTAAATGCGAGAATAATTTTTGGTAAGGCTAGGATCACTGCTGCTATTTTCTGACATACATGAAGTAATACAATTTTCTTTAGGTAGTTCATTGTCTCATTGTGGGCACTTAAGGACTAAAAGCTTGGGGTTTTTTTCAGTGGGAAGGAGTCAGAGTACAGAGTTACCGAATTTAAGATGCATCAAAATCTTCTTTTGTTCTTTATAGATATTTCCTTTGTGTAATACAGTTAAACTTGAATTGTATAACTAAACTTGTTTGAAGATGCTGAATCAAAAAAATATTGTCTGATGGAAACACTTGAGTTTCTAGTGGATATTTCAGTGTTCGGGAGGTTACAGTTACATGTCTGTTGTTTTTGGTTTAGTCATTTTTATCACTGAACCACATGTATAACTTGTAGTTTAGCTTCTTTTATTACCTAATTATGTTTACATACCCTAACCCTAAATTTGAAATTATTTGGCTGGTGAAAAGGCTTTTTTAGAATTCGATTTTTCTGAATTGAGTAGATGAAAAATTTATATATTTAACATTTAAATGTGTGCTTCTGTGGTGATGGTTGAGAGAGAAAATAAATTTCTAATTTCAGGGAATCAATCTATTCTGGAATACCTTGAAAGCTTGCTGGACATCTTTCCTATTGGCTTCAGAGTTTGAGGGTGGCGTCGAGGGTGGAATGTACAAACAAATGAGTACACACAACAAAAATTAATTTATATACTTTCTCTTTCTTCCTTAACTAAATTACTTTCAAAAGACCTGTGATGCAGAGGCAAGGGCCTTTCAATAAGGTGGTTATTAGTGCTTGGTAATTGGTTGAATGTTTTATTTCTCTGAGAGATAAGACAATTAGTCTTGGTGACTATTCCTCACTCCATTTTGTATCATTGATTCCTTACCATACCACATCTTATGACAGGTGACTTTGCTTTGTGATGATTTCTGATTTTAAGACAGCTTTTGAAACGCTGATATCTGTGTGGTGCTAATTTTAAGTCTGGACCCATTGAAGAGTCATTTGTATTATTTTTTAATGGAGAACATTATAGCTTTGGCTCTGTCAAAGCCAGAAGAGGCCACTGTAGAAGGTCTAGACCAGGATTGTTAGGTTGATTGCTTATCATTGTGGAATCTCCGAATACTTCTCCAGCCCCTGAAATTGGATTGTGACTTTGGGAATTTTAATTTCTTGAGGGATTCCCCTGACCAAAGGAGTAATATGTAGTTGTAGTTCAGTTAGTTTAAGGACAGAGAAGTGGTTGCTTAGTGCTGTTTTTAAGAGAAACTGACCATGATGAGAGTGGTGTTTGCTGCTTTGTGGATTAGTCATTTGTAGTTTAAAGATGCAAAGTAATCTTGTTTGCGCTTTAAACTTTAGTAGCAGTTTAATTGGCAGTGAATGTTATAAATCAGGTCCCCCTCACCCTGCTGAGGAGAAAACTGAGCCCCAGTGGATTTCTGCAGGTGCTGCTGTGGTTTGCGTGAGAGCCAGTTCGGGAGTGCCACCTGCTGATCACCAGGCCACCTGCTTTCACCAGCGTGAATTGCTGCCGTGATGCAGGATTGAAGAAAAAGTCTCCGTCTGGCTGTCTTAGTTCTACTTGTGAAGCTTTTTCCCAGTTCTTTAACACCTGTTTCCTGTCTTATACGCTACAGAACATAGAGCATCGTAGCATGTTTTGGCGTTTTCTCTCTCACCTCTGTATCTTTAAATGCGTTTTTACATATATGTCATTGTGGAAAGCTGTGTATTCACTGTTTGCTCCCTAATTGAATTATGATTTTTTTTTTTTTTTTTTTTACCTTTTTGCCTTTTTGAGACAGGGTTTCACTATACAGTTAAGGCTGGCCTTGAGCTCACTTTGTAGCTCATGCTGGTCTCAAATTCACAACAGTCCTCCTACCCCAGCCTCCCAAGTGCTGAGATTACGGGCATGCGCCACCATGCCCGGCTTGGATTATGATTTTGAAATTGCTGTGTTCTCAAACCTTTTTATTTTAGCCTAAAGAAAGAAACAGCAAAACGCAATACATATATTCATACATGGCATGTGTAGCAATTCGGTTGTAGCCAGAATTGCAGAACAAATTCTGCAACCATATTTGTGGAAAGAATTGAATTCCTGAACCAAGATACCACTGTGTATTGAAACACAGGTTTCACAAGACTTACTCTTACTAGGAAGATGTACTCTATCTAACCCATTCCATTTCATTGAAAAGGAAAATAGTAGCTGTGATTCACTAACTAGATCTCCTCACCCACTATTGGGGGCCACAGTTCAAAAATTACATTCAGCAGCTGCTAGCATTGGGCTTGGTAGAAGGTAGATACTCAGATACTGACTGAGTTTCACACTACTTTGCTACTGTTCTCATGGCATTGAAATGGTATTATTTCCATGAAAATAATGCAGTAGGCCCTAGGATAGAACTTATGGTATGGATATGATTTGTTTCTTCTTATTTTTGTTGACTTTGATAATTTCAAGGCATGCACTGTTTTTTAGAACAGGTATATATGAAGGTTAAGGCTTTTTCTCTTAGATTCTTCACCAGTTTCTCACATCATCTTTATACTTGGAATTCATCCCTTTACTGCTTACATTTACTTCGCAGTGTTTACACCCTCACATCCTCACATGGGTTGCTTCCTGTGTGCTAGAACTGTCCTTAGTTTACCAAGGTCATTTGCTTTTATCCCCGAAAGCTTTTCTTACCTGATTTGGCAGTTCTCCTTTGTGTATTGACCTGACTGACCCAAGTCAATACTTGGAATGATAAATGTGGGATTTTAAAAAATAATTTGAAACACAAAACTTGGAGAAAATGTATTAAATTGTCTCAGTTATTGAACAGTAACAACAGTGACAACAAAAAGCTCTACTGTATGAGGACTGCGTAGTGTAACAGGAGGAATGCTGATAAGTGCATTTTCTAGATAGTGTAGTTGGATTTTCATTATTTTACATTTCGACCACGTGTTTCTTGCTAAAAATGTATTGTTTACTTTGCTAAACAGCATATACTGCACATTAACTTTTTAAAGTGATGTGTTTCCTGGGCATCATGTCTGTGACTGTGTTTTAGCTTTAGGCCAGGAACATTTCTCTGTCCGCAGCCCCTTTTTTGTTTGTTTATGGTGTTAACTGTTGAACTCGGGACCTTGTGCACACTGGGCAAATGCTTTATCACAGACCTATACCCTTGGCTTCGGGAAATTCTAAATTAAGAAAGTAAGTTACTTTCAAAGTAAGTTAATTATTTTCTTAAAACAGTCCTGGTTATTGCTTTACTTTTGTGTAATTTGTATGTGTCTTATAATGGCCGAATGAGGGGTGGTCCATTTGTGTGTGTTCTGTAATTGATTATATAAAAGTTACTTAGTCAGAGGCTAGCCATCTACCAGATTATTTTCATTTTCACATTCATAGATGGTTAAGAGATGTTCAGCATTTTGTCATTAACGTTTTCATGAAGTGGGAGGGCTGGTGGATTTACAGGTTGCTGGAACTGCAGGGATGCAAGGAAAGGTAGTGTACTCACAGAGGCTTCACGTCAGGGAATGGAGGTCCTGAGGGCCTGTCGGGTCTCGCTCTTCAGTGTCCTGGCCGTGACCGAACTCCGGCCTGTAGCTTTCCTGGATTAGTGCTACTTTTAGTATAACATGGTCTCTCTAGAGCGCTTCCATAGTGAATCCATTCTCATGGCATCACTTTTGTAAAATATTTTCTTTTTAAACGAAACTTTAGTTTCAGTTAGTTACATTATATTTGTAAGAATATTGATTAAAAATTACTACCCAGTATTAACCTTAATTACTTTAAAGTTTTTTGTTAATACATGTTTACAGTACATGGTTACATTGCACCATGGGAAGTTGGTACATATACATAGCACATCTTAATTCTTCTCATGGCCCCTTCCCGTCCTCTGCCTCCACCTAACCTTGTTTTAATTCTTTAGGTACAATTGTTCATTTTTGCTTTTAACTGTGGAAATTGATATTTAGAACCTTTTGGTTCTTTGAAAAAAATCTGTTTAGACTTTATGGAGTCTCTTTGTTTTTATAGTCCAGCCATTGTTATTTCTTGGCACATACTAAACATTTTTGTTAGTATCTTATGATCTTTCTGATTTGCTGCCCGTATTTCTGCTGGCTCTTATTTATGGTACTTTGCTTCCCTGTGTATTCTCATAATTTTTTTTTAAACCCTGAGGTCAAATCTCTTGAAACTTTAGGAATTATTTGTAGATGCATTAAATTTATCTTCCAGAGTGCATTTGTATTTCTGCTATTTATGGGGTAGAAAGCAGCACTGTTAATTTGGGATCTCTTTTGGACTAAACCCCCTGCTTGGGGTATTTTTTTTAAAGTCACAGTTTGAGCTAATTTAGGTCATCAAGTCGTGGTTATAAATTTTTGAGAAGAGATTTATTTCCTCTTTTTCTTTCCCTTCCAGCACTGAGGACTAGTCAGCCAACTTTCCTTGTGGCACAGTATTACTTCTCACTCCCTCTTGGCACTGAAGATACAAACCTTTAGGGGGGCCCAGCTTGAAGCTGAGACCTCC